>JADRCC010417827.1:0-15975 GCA_019843855.1 Hylomyscus alleni
ACTAGTAGTATGTCCACAGTTTCACAACTAGAAAGCAAAAAACTCTACATAGATGTTTGCACAAATATTATGGTTCACCAAGAAACCTTACTGTCTTTCTAAGAGTCTAAAATTCTGCCATATATTAAAAGAAGATTCAGTTTCCATGTGACTGGATCTATTATCATCCTTGAGCAGTGAGTCTCAGTTGAGGTTCAGGAATGGATAACCTTACATGTGTGCGAATAATTCATTACCAGAGAAACTATGTGACTCTATAGAGAAAAGTCTGCATGACCTATGAAAATTTATGTATAAGTGTGTTGATATATTGTTCCAAGTACCTTTTCTGTGTTCTGACTTAACTTTGTAATATTTTGCCATCATAAATCATATGATGCATTCTGTATATCACCATAGTTACATAATAAATCTGTACTTGACCTAGGAAATACCCACCCACCAAAAAATAAAAAACACAACTATTAGGATAAAGAGACTAATAGTATACAGATACATCGGCCAGTTATTCTGTTTTCATTTAGAGGTGCTCACCATCTGGTGATACCTGTTACTGGCTGAAACATATGAAGAAAAACATAGGAGAGAGAGTTAAAGTTGCCATGTCCCCTTGGCAAGAGTGAATAACCTGTATTAATTTTATATTAGTTCATATACTCAATTGAGGTTGACACCACAAGGTCACAATTGTATCACAATAAAACATTTCATATTTGTACTTCATATTAAATTCTCTGATAAAAAGACATGTTGAGAAAGAGATGTATCTGATCAGAAGACATCAAAACTGAGTTGCTCCTTAGCATTGATAATAGGTGAATAGCAATATTACATTCATCACAAAATAGAATTAGAACTAATATATGACCCAGTATGTTATTTTGTGTATATATAAAATTAAAGACACTCATAACAGGAACTCAAAGTGATAGAGATTTTCTATGCTTATAGGAATGCTGTCCCGAATATGCAAGATTTGTAAAACAACTAAATACCAATATATTGATGAATATTTAAATAAACAATAATTTTACTGGAGAGAATATTATTTGGGCAAGAAAAGAAAGTTTCATTATGTGATAATGGGAACTATTGAGTTAATAAATTAAATGAAATAAACTAATTAAGTCCTCTTTCATGAGATATTCTTTTGATAATTGCTGGTGATACATACAATGTTCCTGTGCCTAATAGAAAAGTTTCAAAATTTCTATTTTTCTGTCATTTGAAATTCCATCTAAAATATTGTTTCAATTCAAGAAGGGTTTCACTACAATGATATTGCAATTTACCAAAAAGTAATCCATTGACATTTTGTCATTTATATTATACTATTTCAAAGGAATGATGTACTCTTTCTATAATTCTAACTTAAAAGTTTTTATAATGTATGATTATTTCAAAACTGTAGTTTTAAATACCAAAATTAAACTAAAATTTGATTTATACTTCAATTTGCTCAATTAGTGAAATTTAATTTAGAATTAATTAAATCAGTTCTATGTTTCCAATCTTATGTATATTTATACGGGGAAAGTAATTATAGAATAAAATCTATTTTGGAAAAGTGTTCATTTTAATTAATTGACATAATCATGTTCTTTTAAGTCATTTAATTGTTATATTTTGGTTATCAGAGTGAAGTACATATTTAGTAGAGTGAATTATTCATATATTCTTTCATACTATTCCAGGAACCAGGAGGTTTTGAATTCATTTCATTGTGTTGAGTTTTCAAATAAAAAATATTGAAAAAGAAAGTTCCATTAAATTGAATGCTTACCTTATTTCAAACAAATAGTATATTAATGCATATGCAAATGTCAGAATCTCTCTTGTGTTTTCATTTTGGTTATATTTTCTGATGTATGTTCCAGGTTAAATTGCTTCAGTAATCATTAGTACACATGGTTATTGTTCTGCTAACAACAGAGTTAATAACTTTAACTGACTTATATATAATATACATAATTTATTATTTCAACTGCTCAATGTATTACCTATATAAAAATCCTGATAAAAGAAACTAATCACTTAAAAGCTGTAACAATAAATGTTTAAAACAACGAAAATCTTTTTTTCTTTTTCTTTTTAAGCATATGTTGATACATTGATAACTATGGCTTCTCTTTAGTACTCTATGGTACTCTAAGGCAACTTTGTGACCTAATATCAATGAAAGTAGACTCAAAGAGCTTGAAAATATATTGAATAATAACTTAGCTTATAATGTTAATCAAATATAACAACTTTTTGTCAATCCCATCAGTATAGTAAGTAAGAAGGTAGGCATAAGATTAAACCTGAGTTACTTGATTCTCACGGGTTTAACAATGTTTTCTATTATTATTATTATTATTGTGTAGCAGCTTTCTTCAAGAATGAATTTTTTCTTTTAAGTATTCTCTACAAGCAATAAGGTAAATAACTAAAAATAGCTTTAGAAAATAGGGACATAGTAACAACTTTGTCTATCCAATGTCCCTTTGTCTATCCAATAGTAAATGCAGTGCTGTGGATAGTCACTTTTAGATAAGCCATGCAGCAGGAAATCAATCTGGAAGTTCCTCAGAAAATTGAAAATTGATCCACCTGAAGACCCAGCAATACCACTCTTAGGAATATACCCAAAAGATGTTCCACTATGCCATAGGGGAACGTGTCCCACTATATTCATAGCAGCTTTGTTCATGATGACCAGAAGCAGGAAAGAACCCAGATGCCCCACATCAGAATAATGGATACAGACGATGTGGTTAATTTACACAATGGCATACTATTCAGCTATTAAGAACTAAGATATCCTGAGTTTTGCAGGCAATTGTATGGAGCTAGGAAATATCATCCTGAGTGAGGTAACTCAGACCCAAAAGGACATGCATGGTAGGTACTCACTAATAAGTGGATATTAGCCAAAAAACGTGCAGAATACCCAAGATACAGTCCATATAACCCAAAAAGGTCAACAAGCTGAAGGGTCCAAGTGAGGATGCCTCAGTACCACTTGGGTGGGAGAAGGAAGCAATCACAAGTGGGGAGGGAGGGGGGACTTGGGAGAGAAAGTGGACAGCAGGCAGGGTAAGGGGGCATGGAAGAGGGGAAGCCGATCTGGTATTGGGTGAGGGAAAAGGACTGAAGCCCTTAGGGCCAGCAGAAAGAATGGAAACAGGCATCCTTTGGGAGGCAGTAGGTTGGGGGGACTCTCCAGAATGTACCAGAGACCTGGGACATGAAAGACTCCAGGAATCAAAGGGAGGGACCTTAGATGAAATACCTGACAATAGGAAGAGGGAACTTACAAAGCTCACCTCAAGCAGAAGGGCATTAAGTGAAGGATAGGGTTGCAATCCCAGTCAAAAATCTGACCCATCCAGCTCAAGGGGATGTCCCAAGTCCTGACACTATTACTGAGGCTTATGGAGAGTTCATAAAAAGGGACCTATCATGACTGCCCTCCATAAAAACCAACAAACAGCTGAAAGAGTCAGATGCAGATATTTGTACTCAACCAATGGACAGAAGCAGCTGACCCCTGTGGTTGATTAGGGAAAGCCTAGAAGAAGCTGAGGAGGAAGACCCTGTAGGAGGACCAGCAGTCTCAATTAAACTGGAAATTGAGACCTCTCAGACATTGAACCACCAACCAGGAAGCATACATAAGCTGATCTGAGGCCCCTAACACATATACAGCAGAGGAATGCCAGGTCTTGGTTAAGTCAGGGAAGATGTACCTAACAACCCTCAAGAGAGTGGAGGCTCCAGGGAGTTTAGAGGTCAGTTGAGGTGGGTAGTCTGTTGGAGGTGGGTGGTCGGTGGTGGGGATATCTTAGTGGAGACAGGGGAGTAGGGAGGAGGTATGGGATATGGACTAGTTGGAAGGTGTACTGGTAGGGGAAAAAATCTGGAGCATAAATAAAAAAAATAAGTAAATAAATAAATAAAAGATTAAAAGAAAGAAAACTCAGGACCAGAATAATTTCCTGAAAAAACAAAAACCAACAAAAACAAAAAACAAAATCCAGAACTGCTTCCCCAGCTGACTGGAAGAAGTTTAGACCAACTAAGTCACTTGGAAAGATTACTCTACCTATCCAGATGCCTGCAAGCTACTTCAGGTTCCCAGCATTTGTGAACTGTCCAACATGCTGTAGTGGGTTTTAGTGATGCAACCATATTTGGGTTATTTATACTTCTTTAATTATAGAAATATAGTTAAAGGGCCCACTCACTTTCCTATACTAAATTCAGTAAAGCTCACAGACTCAGCAAGATAGATTCGGTGGTATCCATATTTCGGTCTGATGTGAGATTCCTGTCTGGGATTAGTAGACACATATATTGCATCTCCCCTGGACAGTTTGTGGCACAACAATTAGCAAGAACTCAGTTGTTATTGCTTCAGGTTTTGATTTTACTTTGCTTTTAAATTTTTCTTGTGTAGCTGGCAAGTGTAATCCTCTTGAGTAATGAAGAAGAGAATCAGAAGCTGAAGAGTATTAGTGTGTTTTGAAAGTAGATAACATTGCATTTCAGATAAGAAAGCATTCATGTTAGTTATATCTTACATGGTGAATGAAAATCCCAAATGCTATTGTAATTTACTCGTAGCAGCAGCACTGCCTGCATGTGTACATGTTGTTTTTTGTTTTGAGGTGCTGTGCATGAATCCTGAGAAAAACTAATCCTACCCCACCCTGAGTTACAGATCTATCCCTTGGTTTTTCTTTTCTTTTTATTGGTTATTTTATTTATTTACATGTCAAATATTATCTCCCTTCCCAGTTTCCCCTCTGCAAACCTTCATCCCATCCCCCTGCCTCAATGAGGGTGCTCTTCCACCCACCCACTTCTGACTCAATGGCCTAGCATTCCCTACACTGAGTCATTGAGTCACTATAGGACCCCACGATCAATGTCAGATAGGGCAATCCTCACCTACATATGCAGTGGAGTCATGGGTACCATGTGTCATGTGTACTCTGTAGTTGGCGGTTTAGTTCCTGGGAGCTTTGGGGTGAGGTCTGGTTGCTTGATGTTGTTGTTCTTCCCATGGGGTTGCAAACCCCTTCAGCTCCTTCAGTCCTAGTCCTAACTCCTTCATTGGGGTCCCCACACTCAGTTCGATGTTTGACTGCATATAACCACATCTGTATTTGTCAGGCTCTGGCAAAGCCTTTCAGGAGACAGCCATATCAGGCTCCTGTCAGCAAAGCACTTCTTGGCATCAGCAATAATGTCTGGGTTTGGTGTTTGCAAATGGGATGAATTCCTAGGTAGGGCAGTTTCTGGATGGATTTTCCTTCAGACTCTGCTCCACTCTTTGTCCCTGCATTTTCTTTAGACAGGAACAATTCTGTGTTAATATTTTTGAGATGGGTGGGTAGCCCCATCCCTCAACCTTGGGCAGTGCCTATCCACTGGATATGGTCTCTACAGATTAATCTTGCCTTTGTTGGGTATTTTGGCTAATGTCCTCTCTGTTAGGTCCTATGTATCATTTGAGTCCCTAGCATCTGGGACTTTCTAGCGGATAACCCCAGTAAATACATATTTTTACTTTCTCTCCTTGAACTGTAACACAGTATAGGTATTTCTTTCAGAAATGATAATTAAAGAAAAATTGCTTTCTTATTTGACATTTGACAACTTATGTATTTTTCAATAAGGCAAAAATCAATAAAGATTTTAAAACCCTACTTTGAGAGGAGAAATTTTAGGTTGTATTGTAACTCACAGAAACTTTCATAATGTAGTACATCCTGGAGTAGGTCATTTTGTGTTAAAAATATTTAAAGGAAATAGTATTTGTTATGAAAAAGAAAACATTATCTTATTTGGTTTAATCTTGCTATTCACAAAATGATATCACATACAATTACAGGTTTGGGCAGCATTATCTTACAAGATCCATTAATACAAATCTAATAAAAATAGAATAATAAATGCAAGAGTTTTCAATAGATTTCTACACAATGTTGTTAACTAATTTCATTCAGTTAGTTACAGAGACATGTAGGTAGAAATACTGTTTCATTTTAAATTAAGCCTTACAAAAATCAGTGATTAATATTCACATTGTTGTTTTTGATTTCTGCAATGTAAGAAATGTATACAATCATTAAAAGTTTAAATTGAGGATACTTTGACAATTTGTAACGGAGACCACAGCAGTAGAAACTGAAAGAAGTACTTCCAGACAGGAAAAAGATAGAAATCCTAGTGACAAGTCCACAGCTAACATGAGAAGAGTTTCCTATATTATAGGAAACTGCACATAATTGGTACATAATTGCACAATATTGGTACATAAGTCTTGTACATACAGAATGAAAATACTACACTAACTCATGTTACAAATAATTAAATTCAGCCATGAAGAGGAAAAGCTCTCAGAAACACTTAAAACATTAAAATATTAATACAATAAAATTGCATAATAAATAAATTTTTACTAAAGAATGAAAAATTAGATGAAGTAACTGAATTGTTACTACTACATAATTCCTCTACTGTTGTTACTGTTAAAAACAAAAACATTTCAAAGGCAAGGGTAACTTTGATTTAAAGTGAAAATGGAAATGTTAGAAAATTATTTTTTGTTGTTTTTTTATTAATCATTTTCTTCATTTACATTTCAAATGATAGCCCCCTTCTTGATTACCCCTTGACAAACTTCCCATCATAGTCCTGCTCTACCATCTCCCCTTTGCCTCTATGAGGGTGCTCCTGCACCCACTCACACACTCCTGCCTTACTGTTCTAGCATCCCCTTACACTGGTGCATCTAGCCTCCACAGGACCAAGGGCCTCCTCTCCCATTGATGCCAGATAAGACCATCCTCTGATACCTATGTATTTGGAGCTATGGATACCTCCATGTGTACTCTTTGGTTGGTGGTTTAGTCTCTGGGAGCTCTGGGTGGTCCAGCTATTTGATATTATTCTTCTTACAGAGTTGCAAACTTCTTCAGTCCCTTCATTCCTTCTGAGCTCTTCTATTGGGGTTTCTGGACTCAGTCAGATTGTTGGCTGTGAGTATCTGCATCTGTATTGATCAGGTATTGGTAAAACCTCTCAGGGAATAGGATCGTGATAGCAAGTGCTTCTTGGCATTAGCAATAGTGTCTCGGTTTGGTGGCTGCAGATGGGATGGGTCTTTAGGTGGTCTCTGGATGGCCTTTCCTTCAATCTTTGCTCTTTTTTTGGGGGGGGGGTCTCACTGTCTTTCCTTTGGACAGGAACATGTCTGGGTTAACAATTTTGAGATAGGTGGGTGGTTCCATTGCTCACCTGGAGGTCCTGCCCCTCTATTGGAGGTGGTCTCTACAGGTTCTCTCTCCCCTTTGTTGCATATTTTGGCTCAAGTAATCCCTGTTGGTTCCTGAAAGCATCTTGCTTCCCTGGTTTCTGGAACTTTCTAGTGGCTACCTCCAGTACCCCATTCCTCACTGCTACATATTTCTATTTTATTTCCCGACCCTTGTACTTCTTTCCTGTCCCTTCCAATATCTAATCCTGACCCTTTCTTTCCCTCCCCCTCCTCTCTCACTTCCAGCTTCCTCCCACCTCTTACCTCCTGTGATTATTTTATTATTATTTGACCAAAAATACACAAAATATAAAATACTTCCTTAAAATACATTATTCATTATTTAGAAGCACTTAGCAGACATAATGAGAGATATGTTAATGCATTTCAAATCATATTATATATGCAATGAGATTAGGGCAGTAATGGGTGCTTCTCTGATGCACATGTAAGAAAAATTTGAAAATTAGATTGACAACTTCTTAAAATACTAAAATTCATTCTATCATTATATATCATGTCCTTCGATATGCATTCAAACAGGAAAACTTTCCTCAGTCTAACCTTACCAATTATGTTTCTATATGTGCATGAAATAGTATGGAGTTGAGTTTGAAAAGAAGAGTGCCTATGCATGTTCACAGAAGCTCTCTCTTTAAGAGAAGAACAAATATGGAAGAAAACAAAAGCATCTTCAATACATGAATAGACTGATATATTCACTTAATTGAAAAAAATTCAGGGATAATTGTGAGCAAAACACTGGGATTGAAAAGAGAATAGGGAAGGGAATAGTAATTTATATATTATTACTTAATTTGATTATTTTAATTTTTATTAAATTTAAATTAAAATATAATTTAATTATATTATTTTAAAAATAAAAACATAAAAATAAAAAGGAAAAAGTAGTAAAAGTTAAAACATAAGACAAATTTGTGACTTTCACATTCATCGTGCTAGAGACAATGTTTTTTCCTGGGAAAAGGACACAGTAGTTTCTCAATATCAAATGCTCAGCTCTGAAATCATGCTGACAAGTAACATTGCACAGAATAAGCAGGTTGTATGTGTGTATACCTTAATTCCTGATTACAAGTAATTATATACCTAATTATATGCCCAATATATATTAGATACCTAATATAATTATGTACCTAGATATCTTGTCTTAGTTAGGGTTTCTATTCCTGAGAAGAGACACCATGACCAAAGCAACTCTTCTAAAGGACACCATTTAATTGGGGATGGCATACAAGTTTAGAGGTTCAGTCCATTATCATCAATGTGGGAAGCATTGTAGCTTCTGGGCAGGCTTGGTGCTAGAGAAGGAGCTGAGAGTTCTACATCCCGTCTTACAGGAAACCAGAAGACTGGTATCCAGGCAGCTAGGAGAAGGTTCTCAAATCTACCCTCACAGTGATTTACTTTCTCCAACATGACCACACCTACTCCAACAAAGCCACCTCTCTTAATAGTGCTACTCCCTTGGCAAAACATATTCAAACCATTTCACAACTAGTATTTTAATTAATTGACTGTAGAGGAATTTTATTCAAGTAACAAGTCTTTCTCTGACAAGGGATCATATCCAAAAACCTTCTAAGTCTGTGTGATTTAGCTGGAATGCAGACAAACCACACATATTTAATCCCTATGGGTAGAATACAGATATACCCTTATATGCAAGGTTAACCCCAAACAATGAGCGAAAGTATAGTTTGTTGAAGGAAAGAGCCATTTGTGAACGTTACTGAAAGTCAGACAAAGTAGTGAATCAAAGAAAGATTTGATAGACTAAGTCAGAGGTAGAACATACCCAACTCTCATAGAACAGACAGGAAGTAGATGCTACTTGAAAGCAGGGCAGAAAGTGAGTGAGTAGTAAGGTGAGTTCAGTGCAGGGGAACTGAGGCAGTTTGGTGCAGTTCCGAGTGGAGTCCAGTTGAGTCCAGTTCAGCCATTGCAGTGTAATTGAGTTTGTAAGTTTGTGCAGTTCTCTTCAGGTTAGCAGAAGCAGTTTTAGCGGGACAGTTTTACAAAGACAAGTTTCAGATGAAGACAGAATGAGCCAGAGAATGGGAAGGAACTAGAATATTAGGATCAGTTGCCAGAGTTAGTTGGAAGCCATGCAGAGAAATTCGATGAGAAGCCAAGATGAGCCACATTGAATCAGTCAACTTGAAGAGGAATTTGAGACAGAAGAACTGAAATGAACCATACAGCCAGAGTTCAGAAATAACTAGAAAGGGTGAACTTATTTAGTAATAACCAGTTAAGACAACAATTACTTCTGGCAAATAGAAGTTACTTTAATACAATATTAAATATGATTATAAATCTCAAATTCTTGGTTTTGATAACAAGTAAAAATGGGGGAAGTTGGATAAAAGATACCAAAATACTAGTCTACTTTAATTGAAATTGATTTTAATAAATTATTAATGACCAGGCAGTGGTGGTGCATGCCTTTAATCCCAGCACTTGGGAGGCAGAGGCAGGCAGATTTCTGAGTTCAAGGCCAGCCTGGTCTACAGAATGAGTTCTAGGACAGCCAGAATTACACAGAGAAACCCTGTCTCGAAAAACCAAAAAATAAATAAATAAATAAATAAATAAATAAATAAAGTAAAATGTTAAGGTGTAGGAAACAATATATCTGAGTATTAATGTGTATACATTCTGATTTCCACTAAAATTATGGGATTATCTTGCTTATATCTATGCTGAGAATCTTTTATCAATTTTTAATTTGCCTGCCTTTAGATTAATATTTACCTAATTACAACTTCCCTAATTATAACACATTTATTATGTGTGTCATAGGAAATGGTACTGATAACAGGTTACATTAAATTGTATTTAATTATTTCATGACATAATTCAGGAATGTTTATATGGTTATTATACAGACTGAAATTAAATAAATAGCAACAAAACATAAATTGACACTTTTTACTGAAGACTTATGTTTAGTAAATAGATTGAAGAGTAGAACTCAAAATGTACTATTAAATAATTAGGATTAAGTATGGGTATTATGTCAATAAGGAATTTATGACAATGTAAGTCTTAGAGTACTGAGTAAGATCCTATGTTAGAATTATAGACATATGATTAAGACATGACACAGCTCTTATAACTGATACTGACCCATAAGTGGACTAGGTTCATATCTCAGCACTTATATTGTGTAAAAATGCAGTTACATGAGTTCTCATACCTCTTCCTAGCCTCTATGAGTCTCCGTGAACAAACATGTATACAAACACAGAGAAATAAAATAAAATTTATACAAATAATTTTCACCTGGAATACAAAGAAACTGTTTTTAAAGTGATATTTTGTACTAATATTTGAAGAACAAGAAAAATAGCTAGTTTTCAGGTTAGTCAAAAGAGAACACTGATTTTGGTGGTCTAAGTATTCTTGTTTTTTAAAACATAAACTTAAGGTGTAGAGGAGTAAGAAGAATCTAGTATTAGTTTGGGAACAGAATAAAATGACCAAATACATGTTATGAAGTTTTGTTTGCTTCCTCTCTATCTTCTTTTATTATCTTTAATCTCTTTTTTACAGTCCAGTCATCATCTCCCTTCCATTCTGCCCTCCAACAGTTCCTCATCCCATTCCTCCTCCCCTGTCTCCAAGAGGATATCCTTACCCCATCCTGGATACAGTGCTAGGCCTCCCTGGGGCCTCAAGTCTCTCAAGGTTATGCACATCTTCTCTGACTGAGGCCAGACCAGATAGTCCTCTGTTGTGTACGTTTGGGAAGCCTCAGACTAGCAAGTGTATGCTGCTTGGTTGGTGGTTCAGTGTCTGAGATACCTCAGACATCCATGTTACTTGAGATTGCGAATCCTCCTATGGGATTTCCTCTTTATTAGCTTCTTCCATCCTTTCCCAGCTTCTATCCATTGGTTAGATATCTGCTTCTATCTTAGTCACCTGCTTCTTGGGCCTCTTGGAGGGCAGTCAAGCTAGGTTCCTGTCTATAAGTACATCATAGCATCAGATGTCAGGCCTCGGAAACTACCTTTGTACTAGATCCCAACTTGGACTGGTCACTGGACCTTCCTTCCCACAATCTCTTCACCATTTTTGTCCCTGCAGTTCCTCTAAGCAGGGGCAATTCTGAGTTACAGTTTTTGATTGTGAGATGATAACCCCATCTCTACACTTGATGCCCTGTCTTTCAACTGGAGGTGAATTCTACAGTTTACTTTCCCCACTCTTAGATATTTCACCTAAGATCCCTCCCTTTGAGTCTTAATATTCTCTATATTAGTGAGTTGACACCATGTATTCCCTTTTGGGTCTGAGTTATCTTACTGAGGATGATATTTTCTGGTCTCATACATTTGCCTGCAAAGCTCATGATGTCCTTGTTCTTAATAGCTGAGTAATATTCCATTGTATAAATGAATCACATTTTCTGTATCCAATATTTTGTTGTAGGACATCTGGATTATTTCCAGCTTCCCACATTGGGCTATTACAAATTAAATTTTAAATAATCTGTAACAAAGTGAAATGTAAAATTATGATATTTATTAACTTTCTACTTATTAATACATGGACCAAAGAAAGAGTTATTAGTACATAAGAGAAAAATATTTTATCAGCTCTCATTAGCAACAAATGAAAAATAAGAACATTCCTCTCACATTTTCAGGAATTCAGTTATGAAATTATGACTTGATCCAATATTGTATTAATATTATTTGATCCAATAATCAAATAATATTATAGAGTACTAGAACATAGCAAAGTCCATAAATTAAAGTGCAGATCATTTTGTTTCATTTTGGTGAATGGAATACAATAATGATACTTCTTTTGTTGTCAAAAATAATCAAATTAACCATTCAGCCTTCAAGGAATGAAGAACACCCCCCCTCAACAAAGTAGATAAAACAGATGCCTTATTCTTACAGTTATCAGGTTGACAGATTGCACTGGTTGTTTTAAGCTAAGATTTAAGGAAACTGTAAGTTAAGTTCTTGTTCTTTCAAAGCCAAGTGCTGTGTTGTTTTTTGTGTTTTCTCTATTTTATGATCATTCTTACTTCTTGTATCAAAAGCCACCTAGTGAGTGTTCAGTTCACCATGCATACACACAGATTATGATGCCTGCCATGCTCTGAACTTGTCTTGCATTAGCTGTGCACAGTATTCATCTCTCAAGAGCAGTTACCTGGAAAGAAATGGGAGGAGATATGACTAAATTCACAATAAACAATATTCCATCTCTCCATCAAATATGAGGAAACACTATCTTACTTATTTGATGTATCTGGTGGTTTGAGTAGATTTGGACCACCGATATTCTTGTGTTTCAATGCTTGGCAGTAGTGATCAACACAATTAGGAGGTATGGCCTTATTAAGGACGTGTGGTCTTGTTAAAGGAAGGGTGTCACTATTGAAGTGGGTATTTGAAGAATTAAATGCTAAAGGTATGCCCACTATGAAATTTTATTCTCCTCTTTCCTGCCTTCTGACCAAGATGTACAATTCTGATTTCCTTCTCCAATACCATGTCTGCCTGCAGGCTTCCATGTTTCCCACCACAGTGATAATGGACTAAACCTTTGAACCTGTAAGCTAGCCCCAACTAAATATTGTCCTTTATATGAATTACTTTGGTCATGATGTCTCTTCACAGCAATAAAACCTTAAACTATGTAAATGTGTATTTCATTAGTATGCTAATATTTAAAATCAGTTGACATCTTTAAAGATGCATAATAAACTAGGAGATAGAACCATTAGTAGTAGAAACATTGGCTAAACTACCAACCCAAATATTATTAGTAAGTAGTGATGAAAGCAGTGAGATTGTTTCAATGGCATAGACATGAAGTTGATATGAACATACTGGACTTATTTGACTAAAGAATGATAAATGTCAGTAGATAAGAACTGGACACTATAATATAAGGAATCAGGTCTTGAGTTCTTATTGTTGTGAAGAGACACAATGACTACCACAAATATATAAAGTAAAATATTTCATTATGCATATTTAATAGTTTAGGGGTTTAATACATTTTCATCATAGTGGAAATATGGCAACATGCTAGCAGACATGATGAAATGTACCTGAGAATTGTATATCTGGATCAATAGGCATCAAGAAAAGGAAGATACTAAGCCTGGCTTGAAAATTCGTAACTTCAGTGACATACTACTCCAACATGGCCACACCTTCTAATAAGCCTATGGGGGTTATTTTAGTTCAAACTACCACAAATTATCTCTGATTAATTGTTCATTGTAAATAGATTTTACAATCTAAAATAGACAAGTATGAAGAATTTGGAGGTTTTTCTGTACCCGCTCTTAAATTATAAGTGGCCAAATATTCAGAATGTAACAGCAATGTAAGAATGAGCTACAATGAAATAGCTACAATTTGAATTTTCTCACTTTTGTAAAATTGATTGTAGATTTGTTATGATTTCACATATAATGAATAATAAGTGGTCCTTTTTAATGTATAAATTACAGGTGATAGTAAGATCCTTAAGAATATGGATCAAACTGAACAAACAGAACAAACAGAAAGATGGACAACAAAAAGGTGACTGGGTTTTAAAATGTATCAATCAAAATTACCTTTCCCAATGATTCCTATTTTTCAGAATTATTATTTATTTTTAACTTATAGAAGATTAGAATTATTCATAAAAAGTGATAGAAAGAGCCTAATATCTATGGGAATAATTCTCTTAATGTTTTTAATCCAGTGGATAATGAGAGGAAAATATTTTATCATATAACTTTTTAAAAAGTAAGTTTATCTTACCAAATAATGTCACTCTTGTGAATCAGTTTGTTCTGTGAAATATTTCCACAATATTTTAAATAGTAAAAATATCTGTGATGTCCTGATGGTTGTATATTGCTAGCTTAAAGGAATCTTCTGGATGTACATGGTATGTCTTCATTGATTGCTGATAACAGAAAAAAAGATTAAAAGAGAAATACCACTAGCTAATGGCTCTAAGAGCAAAGTTTTTCATGTATCAATTGCTGCTATTAGAACAAAGTGTATATAAAACTCTGCTATTTACCATGGATTTCAGACAAATGTGAATTTATAAGGAGCATTAGTAGTTTATTTTCATCTAGTTGTGACTGTAGCTAGCACACTATAATAACTAACAATATAAATATATTTTAAAGGAATAATTCAAACAACAGAATTTTTATATTATTTCAAATAAGAAAAATAACCAAACAAACTAAATGATAATTATTTGTGAAAGAAAGTTCATAAATTAATATCTATTTATTTCAACATTGAATGGGATATGAAAACTACAAGTTATTTTAGTGAAGTTAAGGCCAGAATATTTTTAAATTAATTTTGAGTCAGTTTTATGCCTATTGAGTGAAAGGATGAGTTAAATAAATAGCATACAATTCAGTGCCAAAGAAAATAGCCCCTATATGGTTTATTAAAATATACAAGCATGTAACAAACAATACAGTCCATAGTAAGCTGTTAGTATAGTATGGAAGCTATTCAATAATTTTCTATGCTAAGATTTCCCCCCTATTGATCATAAATGGGATAGTTTAGTAGTAAAGGGTAAAATTAATGAGCACGTGAATTTTATATGATTGACTTTGTGTAATTAAACCTACATCCAGATGTTGATTTGCAAATTCATTTGGAATATAATCATAGTTATATGATATACTGTTGCTTTCATTATGTTTACATTTATGCCTTGGTATACTTTGATATTTATCTCTTTATAGAGTTTCATATTATGCACTAACATGAATTAATGAATAAATTGATTTAATATATTATAAACACTACATCTAATGTTAATATAAGCTAACAGTAAAATGACACCAAAAAGTTTCACTATAATTTAGTAGGTAATTCCATAAAAGTTATTAATTAACAAAGTAATTTATAGTCCTTCCTGGGAGGTTGTAGCCATTGATATATAATTATTAGATGATTTGTTCACATAGTGATTATTATAAAGCTGTAGGATGGTATGATGCTGCAAGTATAAGTGGATGTCACTTTATAGTAAGACAATTTATTTCTATTGATTATTTCTAAATTTGGAAATTGAAAGAAAAATATTTCCAGAAATTAGGTACACAAAGTAATACTCAAGATAGCTTTCAATCATTAATTTTATTGTTTAAAATAAGACTGTCTTAAAAAGGTGGTCATTGTATAAATTTTGAATTAAAGAATCAATGAAGGACAGTTATCTCCCATATTTGGTACATTTTTTTATTTTCTTTTAACTTCTATTTTTTGGTTTTTTGTTTGTTTGTTTTTGTTTTTGTTTTTTTCGAGACAGGGTTTCTCTGTATATCCCTGACTGTCCTGGAACTCACTCTATAGACCAGGCTGGCCTCGAACTTCGAAATCCCCCTGCCTCTGCCTCCCAAGTGCTGGGATTAAAGGCATGTGCCACCATCGCCCGGCTATTTTTTGGAAACCTAGAATTCTTCACAGTTTTAAAGAAAACTAGACAACGATAATATTTTGTAAGTAGTTTAACTAGATAGCAATATTAACTGTTTGGTCAATCTCAAAATTGAAAGTTACTCATTAAATAAAGTCTATTATATGTTTAAGTATGTTCTAACAATTAAATTTGAAAAATGCATATATATATGT
>JADRCC010417922.1:0-11612 GCA_019843855.1 Hylomyscus alleni
AAAAAAAAAACTTGGCATAAAATTTTTGATTCTTCACAGTCTGGCCCAAGCTTTTCCTTCTCTGACGCAGCCTCCTGGCCCTCTCTCCTACTTCATTCCTCTAATCATTCAAGGTGCATCAGACTAAACATCGCCATGCCTCTCTGCTTTGGACTGCGCTACAGTTCCTGGTCTCTCCTCTGGCCAATACCTTCTGCCTATAAGGCAGGTCCCTGCCAGAACTAGCTAACACCAACTACTTTGTGGTCCTCCCACCTGCTCTTTCTTCAAAGATGCCTACCTTGCCCCACCCCACTAAATTCCTTCCATTTCTCAAAAGGCCTCTCATGACTTAACCTTCATTTTCCCAGCTCTTGTAACTTTTAAAGTGATAGGGATTGTCCTTGTACTCCGTATCCCCATGTTGCCCAACAATGCACACACAGGGAGACAGACAGTACCTGTTGAATAAAATGTAGTAATAGATAACATGTGAAATAGACCATCTGAAGATGCTTCAACTTTCACTTTTCTTTCTAACCCTGACTGACACATCTCCCTTGGCCACACTCTGACTGACACGTCTCCTTCAGCCACGCTTTTTTCTTTTTTATGTCCTCAACTGCTTCTGCATGCTTGTCACCTAACCAATATCAGTTGTGTTACTGCATGTGTAAATCCTAAGCTAGAGTCAGATGACATCATCCTCTTTCTCTGGATAGAGGAGAAAAAGAATGCCCTGGACCACACCTACAACAGGGAGGTCAGGAGCTACAATTTGTAGAGTACATCTTTAGACAAACTGTTTTTCAGAGTTTAAAGCATAGTTTTTGACCCCACCCCCACCCCAAGATTAAAAGGGTAGATATCTCAATGCAGATTTTATTTTCCTGGATACCTCCTAGGTGACAAATTCTATAGTAAGTCTTGATTAATCTATGTTATGGGAAGGGGGAAGGTATCAGATTCTGTAGTGATTTCCCTAAGGACCAAAGGCTGAGCAGGATTTTATTATAGGTTATTAAGAATGCTCTTTGAAGGGGAGGGAGTGCAACAGGTGGCATTATAGGCTGCTTTTACTGGTGATTCCCAGGACAGCTAATAAAATTTATGTATCACAAGTAGTGTACTTCAGAACACAAACGGGCAGTATAGACTGCCTCCGGTATGCTGTGAAATTACTAGTGGGTTGGGGGAACAGCCTTCAAATGAAGGTTACTCTAATGTAGTCAGAGGAAGAGCTTCAACCCCAAACTGTAAAATTCTCAGGAAATCATTAACATTGTACTGGAGTGACGTTCTCATATTCTCTGCTAACTTGTCAAGCAAAATTGGAGAAGGATGTACAGAGCCATCCAACTTGGGACTAACTTCACCCTGTTGAGAAAAGCAAATTTTTCCAAAGCCAAAATGAGTTACAAATTCAACTCCTCATGAAGCTCGTGGGTGTGTTGACAGTCCCTAGGGGTTTAGGCTATTATTCATTTACCACGATTATCAATAGATACCAGTGTTTGCTTTCCTTAATCTAATCAAAGCCCATTGCTTCACACACAGACAAATGGGGAGGAGGCCATTCATATCACAATTTCATCCTAGAACAACCTAAAAGAACAAGAAAACCTAAAGAACCTGAGGTGGGATGGTTTGATACGAATGCCCAAATCTGCTGGGTACGGCTTATCAAAAAAGCCTTTCGATGGATCCTCCCCTCCCCCCTTCTGGTATGTGTTTTCTAAACTTACCAAAGAACTTCCGTGCCCCTCCCTTGCTATCCAAAGTCTTTCCCAGCTCCCGATGTCCTCCACAGAACAGATCAAAATCTGTCTGTCCTGCAAACTTGACCATGTCCTGCAGCCCCCAACCCCCAACCCCCCTGCTTAGAAACACTCAAAGGCGCTCCATTGCTCCTAGGATGAAGTCCAAATTCCTCATTTTGGCTTACAAGTCCCTGCAGGATCTGGTCCTAGATGAGGCCTTCTCTGATTTGGTTAGCCCTTCCCCACCTGTTGCTACCTACCAGTGTCAACTGTCTCTTCTGCTCTCCAGTTATATTGGAGATTCCTCGGTCAGCATGGATGCTCTCTTGTCTGCCTTCTCCGTTCCCACATCCTCCTCTTGACTTAAGTTACAAGCAAGCGTGTGTGTCTGCATGAATCCATGTCGGAATGAGGTCTTTAGGCAGGACTGAATGAGATTTAACTGACTGCCCCATGCCCATACCACAGCATAAACTGTTGGGGGAGGGGAATAGGTTCGACCTCCTCTGAACAGTGGAAGAAGAAAAAACTGATTTCAAATTAAATGCCAGCTCTCCCGGGGAGATGGCTCTGTCCACTAAGGATATAAGTGTGGTCTCCATCTGTCTGTTTGATTTGGCTTGGTCTCAACAAAGCAAAGGATCACCAGTGTGATCACATTGACAAGATGCATAAGTCACCAGAAGAGATGACTTGATTGTTGCATTTTGTAAATTTCATAAAAAAATAATGTAGGAATATAAGAAGCCACAATTCACCCTACTGACTTGTGAGAAATGTGACAATTTCCATGGGCACTTGGGAAAAGTACCATTGTGCTTCTCTGATTGTTCAGAAAGATAATTTTGCTTTCCAATGTGCTATCTCTCTACCTTGTGGCTTTTCTTCCTACTATTCAGAGCTTGGCCCACATATATAGCTAGAATCTAAAATTTTCATTGGCTTCATTACTTCGAAATACCCGGTTAATGACCTGTATTCATTTTTTAAGCTGTTTTAATACCAAAAGCACCTTCTTAAATGACTCCTGTCGATCAGTCCACTAAGAATGTGCTGCATTCCCAAGGCTTGGCTCCTTGCAAGCACCCTTGAGCACCTGCACTTCTCTGGGTGATTAATAGGGCGTAACTGAGTGAGTGTTCCGATATTTGTTGGCTCTTCACAAGCCGTCAGTTTCTTTTTTTTAACTGAAAGCTCTTCCTAGTCGTGTGTGGTATTCCCTACCTTTTCTTCCTCCAGAGGCTCTTGTCCCTCTCCCCCAGCCCTATTGCTGACATTTATTTTCATTTTTTATATGCAGCCTTTTTATGGCTTCACTTTTATAGGTGTCACATCTTCCCATGTCGATGTTTTGGGTGATGAGGGTGACTCTTGCTGCTTCATGCTTCCCAGGTTGCTTGACACGTAGTCTGGAGACTGTCCTATACAGATGGGACAAGAAGAGTAAAGGAGCTTGTGACACAAAGTCCAAAAGATAACTGCTTATAGAATTCCCCAAATCCAGATAGGTATAATTAAGTTACATGATCCAAACAGAACTTACTCAGCATTCCTAGTTTTGCAAACTGCTGAAGAGCCCCTAGAGCTGATTTCAATCAGTAAATTGATTGATGATGGTACCAGACGCCATGGCGCAAAGAGATGACCCCATCCCCTTTCCCTTCCTGGAAAACCTTACTCTGGATGACAGGGAGAGACAGGCATTTGCCCCCTACCGTCCCTGAGCATTCATGGAGGCAATACAACAATGTCCAGTTCTCTCAAGCAACACGGAGAATTTCTCGAGATCCGTTCATGCTAACTAACCCAACCAACCATTTTATAATGACTTGAGAAACAGGTTCAAAATGAAAATGAAGTAAACTCAAGCACTCATTCAGGAAGGGACAAGAATCCTTCCTGAACATGGTGTAGGAACATATACAATCTACCTAGAGACAGGTTACCAGCACGGCCTCAAAAATGTAGTGCAGGGGATTATGGGAAAGAACTAGAGACACAAGGAGAAAAGGAATCAAATGGATTTATTTTTTTTTAAAAAAAAAAAATGGGACTATGTAATTGGGACCATGTTAGTGGGAAGGGGGTCTCAGTGTGGCCACCCCTCCCTTGGTCCAGGGAAGGAGCAAGCAGTCTGCCAAGGGGGTGGGGTTAGCTACTCAACTCTCAAAATCCTCTGTGAGGGGCGGAGCATGAGGAAGCAGGTGGGCTGGGATGAAGGTTCCTCCCCTCAGTTCTAGGTTCATTGTGCTACTGGAAAGTTGCACACTGCCAGATGGAAGTCCTTTAAAGGGGCCATGCCAGATCATTTACAAGCTATGTGGAAGAAAAGCAAGCCCTGTTATCACAAGACCTCTTGTCAGGCAGGGAAGGGGAAGGGAGGGAGGGAGGGAGGGAGGGAGGAGAGCAGAGATGGGTGGAACCCTCAAGTAGTTCCTTCCTTGGGTCTTACTAAAGTCCTTTCTTTGACCTCAGCAGTTGTACACAACACACAGACATACACACAAAAGGAAAAAAATGCATTCCACTCCATTGATTCGAACGCTCTGTTCTCTCCATACTCCCGTTAATTTTACAGTGTTGAATGTGTTTTTGAAAAGGAAACAGCACAAGGGTGTAAAAGAAAGGCCCTTCCTCCTTCCTTGCATCTAAGAACTTAGCGTAGCAGAAATTGAAACAAAGGCCATTGGATGTTAAGTTCTTGTCCTGAACTGACAATATACAACAGTCCTGTGAGGGAGATCATGCGGTGCCCAGACACAAATGGAAAAAAATGTGTCAGCAGGCAAAGGCAGCTGCCCTGTGTCCTGGAGCCTTGAGAGGCGGGACTTAAGGTCTGGGACCTTAGGGACTTGAAGGACTCTAAGCCTGCCCTTTGCAGCAGTGCTCCTGGGTGGGGCCCTCTGAAGCCAGCTCCCAGCTGCCTGGGATGTCTATATGAACTCCCCTGGGGATGAATCTTGAGAAAGGTCATCTCATGAGACTATAACCGAAAGGCTGACTGAAGGCATGCTTCAAAGAATGCACTGGCTAGAACTGGTGGCCAATCATGACCATAAAAGCATGAAAAATTTATTTCAGGTTTGCTTAGCTGTTTCTACAGGGTTGGATAGGGTGAAAACGTATTGTTGGGTTCATTGTTAAAAATGTTTTAACTGGAAGGGTAACAAGGGCTCCGAGTGGTTTTTACTTTGGTTGAAGAGTGCATCAGTATATGAATATAGAGTTTTCTCTTCCTGGGTGGCCTTCTGTCTCCACATGAGATATATCTGCCAATACTCTGAAGTCCCTGTGCGAGTGTCCATCTGTCCCGTGAGAAGCAGTAACTTGGACAGACAATGAGTCTGAGGACCTTGGAGATTAACAGCTGATCTGATTCAGTTTCTCCTATTCTGGAAGTTTGATTCTGTTTGTGCTCATGGGCTTAAATAGCCTGAACCATTCTGCTCTATGGGAAAGAGTGAGCTAGTCACCCATGGGGTGGTGGTGGGTAGGGTCTTGGACACAAGGAACATGACTGGTACAGATGACTCTATCCTTGAGCCAAGTCCATGGGCACTATGGGAATTGTTACCCCAAGTATCCCTTATGCTCATAACCCTGGTACTCTCAGGCAATCTTCCAGGCTTCTGGGAAAAACAATTGGCCCTCAGGACTGGAAACAGGGTCAGTAGTAACTGGACCACAGGAGAAACTGTATGTATTTTCCTACAATGTTCATTAAATTTTTGTCCTTTTTTTTTTTTTTTTAATCTGCGGTATTGTTCCCATAATGTGCTTCCAACTGAATCCTGGTTGTCAGATCCTAGTGGGAGTTCATAGGATCAGGTAGGAGAGTGGGAGGCCCTGGGAAAGCCAAAGGTGGCTACTTAGTGCAATTTTCATGCCAATGTGTGTCTTGCTAGCCCTTTGTGTTGCATCTAGTATAACTCCTAACTCAGGGAAAGGTCGCCAGCACATCTGTGTTTCCAACCTTCGGTTTTTGGAGTCTAAGCTTGAATGGAACAGTGTTCTAAAGCTGTAAATTTGCTGCCAAAAGCTTACACTGGAGTCCTGGGGGTGAGGCCTGCCTCCAGCTGTCAATGGGGGGTGTAGCTCTTCTCTCCCATATGCCCTGCTTGCCGAGATTTCTTCTTTAACCTTCAGAGAAATTGATGCTATTTATCAGTAGGCCTGGGCCCAATCCACTCATATCTCTGGTTGCCACTAGTCAACCCTAAGAAAGTGCAAATATGCTCATATTATGTAGGAAGTTGCAAAACTGGCCCGAGATCCCACGAAACTGGAGTTGGTGATTTGGGCTAGCATCCAGTGCGATGTGGAAGAGCATGGCTGAGCTCAGGAAGAGAGAACAATATGAATTCATGGTTGTCTTAATGCTTTGGTGACAACACGTGAAGCTATGTCTCTCCAAGTCCCAGGCTCCAGGATGCGCTGTGGGGGAGACTCTCTGACCACAGTGTTCAAGGAAGAGTCACTGAAGGTGCCACGGAGACAGATAATGACACTAGGAGCCACAGGTTCATTCTACCGGGTGCTATGTCCCAGTTCTGACACAAGTGGCAAACCTCCTGGGTCATTTAAACCTCAGACCAATCCCACAGAATAAACATGTGGAAGGTTTTATACCTAGGCTTACCTCATAGAGCTGTTGTGAAGATTAAATGGGTTGTTAATTTGAGGTCCCTGGGTGCTGCCTGGCATAAAGTGTACACTCAGTGAATGCTGGCCAGCAGCAGGAGGTGGGCCCACCCCAAGACAAGATGGATGGCAGTGGAGGAGGTGGGGATGTGCTAAGCAAAAGCGGTCATCCCCTGCAGACATCTCGGGGGAGAAGCCTTGCTTTCTCAAAGCTCTTTGATATTATTTACTTACTGAGTCTAATCATCAGGGTTCTAAATCCATGCCATGTTGCAGAGAGTTCTCAAGAGAGATGGGGACCTGTTTCAAGCCCGGACCCATTATAACCATGCTCTTTAAGGTACGGAGATTGCAGAGTTACCTCTCCCAGGTGAACAAACCAGACATCAGTTTGGAAGGGGGCTTGGGGTCAGCTGCTCTCCGACTGCCACCTGCTGTCAGCCGCTGCTGTGTCCTCTCTCACTCAAAGCTCATTCTCACATTAGTGAATTCCTAAGGATGAGATCCCAAACCCAGCTCTCTCGTTGGATCCTTACATGTTCTCCTCAGACTAGGATCATGTGGTTCTGACTCAGCCTTACCATTAAAGCCATTGAAGCTCAATGCCCGGGGGTGGGGAGGGTGGGGTGGTACTGCCAAGCCTCCTGGCTTAGCAAGTTAGTGCAGAAATGCAGACACAGCCAACAGACAGAGTGCTAGTTTGCCACTAGCTAGCTGCAGCATTTAGGCCTGTCCCAAAGCACTGGGAAAAAGAAAAAATTGATAAAAGGTGGCCAACAAAGGCAAAGGGGAGAAAGAAGACAGGCAACCGTCTATAAAATGGCCAGCAAGATGCTGTGACTCTTGAACTTCAAAAGCCTAAAGATGTTCTAGCGCTTCTGGCCACCTTAGCATGGAAAATTTGGGAATAAAGCTGGTAAGTGGAGGCAGGTGCCTTGCTCCATTGCTGTACTCTCGCACTGATAACAAAAGACGTTCCCTGTTGAGGTTGAATGACTGGTGAAGAGACAGAGAGATGATCTACATATGCCACGTCCAGTGAGGTTGGCAAGGGACTGGACAGAGAGGCATTACTTCCCAGAGGAATCTGTAAAGAAGTAAAAGACTTAAAGAAAAAGAGAGATAGATGTAGAACAGGAGTATCCATAAAGAAATGTCCTTAGGAAACCCTCAGAAATGTCCACACGGCTCAGATTGGGTCAAAATTGGAAACTGACTCTTGTGCTGTGTGCCTTAGACACTGACAATCAATGAAACTGAAAGGTCACTGTGCAGTGGGACCAAGAGACAGATGCCTGAGGCACTCTGGGACATCCAACTGTGGGACAATACAACAATGGGCACCACAGTGGACACTACCGATAGCTGCTGCAGGCACACTAGTGGGCTTCAAAAGCTCTTCAGGAACCCATTGGAAAGGAGATCCAGAAGAAAGGAGATAAGATTTCCTGATTTGGTTAAAGATTTTCCACTACCCTCTCAAATGGATAGTTCACAAGATAAAGTGAGCTTTATATTTCTGGGATCTGTGAGCCCTGAGACACTCGTGTGTCTCACATGCACACCTGACATTGTGCAAACCCTGAACGGCAGCAGGAGGATATTGTATGGGGATCAATGCTGAAGATAGCTCTTCAATCAGATGCTTAATGGAGATGGTGGAAGGAGTCACAGGATTTGAGAGCTGGCTCTTCTAAGCTCTTTTGCCTTCGCATTTAGTATGTGGCTGCCCAGGTATGAAGGAGCAGAGGAGGGGAAGGCTGAAGAGACTCTCATAACTGTGCCCCACACCCCAAATTCTCATGGCATCTGCAGAGGGGTTGCAAGGATAGATAAACAACCCCAAATCCCCCAAGGAGAGATTTGGAGTTCTGGAAGAAAGGGTGATGTAAGGGGTCTGTTGCTCAGAGGGTTATGTTGCAGAGGGCAGTGGTAAATATTCTGTTAATCTGCAGAAAACCAAGGGACCCATATCCTAGTGAGTCACAGATTTGCATACCTGATGGCCTGTCTACCATGCTGCCTTAACAGCAAGTGCTGAAAGGACCAAGTCGTACTCATAAGCTTGGACAGAACTGAGCAACTCTAGGTCTCTGGTGAGCAGCGTGGCTCTCCAGAGCCTCTCCGATGCCTCTTTTTTTTTTCGTTTTTCTTTTCTTTTTTCTTTTCTTTTCTTTTCTTTTTCTTTCTTTTTTTTTTTTTTGAATGCTGGAAAATAACTGTTGTTCCCTACTTTCTGGCATTTATATCATCTCTAAAAAGAAAAGCTGGTGAAAGAAGAAAAAGAGGCTGGGATGCATTTTTAAATTTGGCAATGATTGGAAAAATAGTATTCAGTATGACTGGAAAAAGGAAGATGAAGAGGAGGAAGAGAAAAAAGAAAAGAAAGAAGAGGGGAGGAGAAGAAAGAGAAGAAAGAAGAGGGGGAGGAGAAGAAAGAGAAGAAAGAAGAGGGGGAGGAGAAGAAAGGAAAAGAAGGAAAGAAAGAAAGAAAGAAAGAGAGAGAGAGAGAGAGAGAGAGAAAGAAAGAAAGAAAGAAAGAAAGAAAGAAAGAAAGAAAGAAAGAAAGAAAGAAAGAAAGAAAGAAAGAAAGAAAGGAAAGAAGAAAGGAAAGAAAGAGACTAGGTTTCAGGTTCCAGTGTGTCCAGAACTGGAAAGGTTGAGGCAGGGTTACTATTTGAAAATAATGCCATTTGTTCTCACTTCAGTTCACACTGGCTTGGTAGATTTGTAATTCGTGATGAAGGCAATGGTAGCTGAGGCAGCAATGGCAGTATAGACTTGGAATCTGCGTGCACGAGGGTGGGTCTTGCCAGAGCCTGCTGGGGAGGGGGAACTCAAAAGTGACTCAAAAAGCCACTTTGCAGATGCACTTTGACCTTTGAAAAGTCATAAAAGTAGGTCATTGGGTGGTGGCTTTTGAGTCACAGGAGCCACAGAGAAAGCTTCATAACTGTCGATGGTAAAAGAATCCCCAAGGAGAAGAGGAGACAAGTGTCAGAGAAATCAGGAAGCCCAAAGCAAGAGTACTTGCCATTTACTACTTGACTAAAGAGAGCTCCAAGAGTTAAAAAGACCCTCCTGGCAACTCAGCTAGGCCAGCATACTTATGGGGTGCCATCCAAGAAAAGCAGGGCTGCTGGTGATAGGAAACTGGGGCTGTGTTCAACTACTCTCTTAAGTTAGCTAGAGATGGGTGTGCCTTCAGACAGGGACAGAACTGCAAAGGGTATGTGATAACAGCTCCAAGATCCTGAATGCACCACCCCAAAGGCAAGCAAAGTTCCTGGAAGATTTCCATCTTTACAGGAATGTCCCTGAGTCACAGCCGCAGATGCTAGGGTCTCTTATGAGCATCTCCAAAATGTTCTGGAGAAATACGCACGTTCTAGATCCAGAAGCAGGTCATGGAGAGCTGAGAGTGAAGTGGTACTCTGCTCTCCCTGGAGTTGTTAGGCTCTTCCCTCATAGACCCCTCTTGAAGGATAATAAATAGCTCTATGCCCTTGAACTGTTCCATAACCACTCTTTGCCAGTCTCAGAGAACACACGGCAATAACTTCATTTTGGTTTCTAGACCTGTGTCAACTTCACGCCATGACAGGGACCACTGGAGAATGTTGGAGAACTGTCCTTCAGTTGAAAGTGGTTGGGACTGCCCACCATGCAGTCCTCCATAGAGATTGTGTGTTCCTTCCAGTAGTCTCCCAAGACCTTGGTCCTGATACTGTCCTTAGCCCAACAAAGATTGCAGATACTGAAGACCTCAAGCCAAAAGCTCAGCTCCCTGCTATTCCTGGCAGCTTCATCCCTTCTCTTTGCCCTGTGAGCCTGGGATTTGGTATGTTTCTCACTGAGTCTAGAATGCTCACAGATCTACAGGCTGTATCTGACTGTACTCCAGTCTACTTGACGAGAGTGGAAGCTGTCCTCTCGAGGCTTCCATGACCCACTGAACCCACCACATTCCTCCTTTGTAGCATCTAGCATTTTATCCATTCAACAATACTTTTTTGCTAGGTGCTGAGATATAATGAGTAGTCTTTGGCTTCACAATGTAGGCATGACTGAGAATAGACACAAAGTTAGGGTGATAGTGTTGGAAAACCCCCACCCCACCCTCAGTAACTTAGTTCCACCTGCCATGTCATCACCAGCGGCCAAACACTACACATGTCCACTGTCACCACCAATGGAGTATTATTCTTATGTGCATGCACTATACCCCTTTTTTTAAAAAACCCATGCACAGCCATAAAAACACTAGGGCTTTCCCAGCCTGCTCTTCCTCCTTCATCCTCGCTCACAGGCAGCCTTTGTACTACCCCTCCCCCAATCAATCCCTCATGCAAGGTCTGTGGCATGGTATGATGTGCTGGCAGTTCTTGGACCCAATCTGCCAATGTACTCTATGGCCACAAAACCCTAACAATGTAGCTAAACTGAAGGGAGAGAGAAATCTTCCATTGGAAGAAAACCAGAACCAGAAGATACTATGTTAAGAAAAAAAAAAATAAACCACACACACAAAAAGACAAGTAGCATGTGTTTCATGTCACACACAGAAATGAAAATGGAAGTGATGAAGGTCAAGGGTGCTCTCCAGGGGGTAGAGAAGGGGGCTGGGGGAGGGGCAGAGATGGAGTGATGGGGAGAGGGAGCCGGGTAGAGGGCAGAGATGAATGAAAGGCAAGACTCTGAAGCTGCTTCCTCCTCAGAGGGGTAGAAGCCAGGCTCACTTCCCTGAAGGATGTGTGACAAGCTCCAAGCTATGATGGCCTCAGTGGTTTGGGGGAAAAGAAAAGGCAGGTCCGTTTTCTGACTCACACCAGGATATTAAAGAGAATCTTATAGTGGCATGTTTCAGACTTGTACAGTTTAAAAGAACAGAGATTTAAATTTTGAAGACGCTTTGGAGTTTGCAATAAAAACATTCCATAAAAAAAAAATAAAAAACACCAGGCAGTGGTGGCTCACACCTTTAATCCCAGCACTTGGGAAGCAGAGGCAGGCGAATTTCTGAGTTGGAGATCAGCCTAGTCTACAGAGTGAGTTCCAGGACACCAGGGATACACAGAGAAACCCTGTCGAGGAAAAAAAAAAAAAAGAAAAGAAAAGAAAAAAACCCAAGACAACCAACAAGCATTCCATTCACTACGTTACTTTGTGGATACAGAAAGCATCCCTTTCTAAGAGTCTCCTCACCCTAACCTACATGCAATCAAAGATAGT
>JADRCC010418015.1:0-18610 GCA_019843855.1 Hylomyscus alleni
TTTTTTTTTTTTTCTGTCACACCAAAGTTCAGTGAAGTGCTAGACAAGCACCCAGTGGCTGAGTCACATGTCATTTCTGAGTTCTTATTTAGAGACACTCTTCCCACCCAGCCTCCCAGGATGATCTTAAACTTCACATCGCCTATCTCACCCTCCCTAGCTGCGGGGACTATAGGTGTGTGTGGTTGGAAGCCTTGCTTCTTACACACAAACAATCTTTACTTTGAAAGAATTCAGTAAGTTGGGAGTGAGTTTACTAGACCAGAGAAGATTCTGGATAGATGTTATCAATTGTCTACACTCCTGCAAACAGGGGAACTAGGCTTAGATCAGATACTTCCCCAAAATACAGCTTGTGCTCACATCCCATACTGAAGACACAACAGCCACCATTGCCTTCTGAATTTTCAACTTATCTCCCATGGTTAAAAATGCCATATCATAAAAGACTAGTGCTGTGACAACTGAATACATGTCCATTAATTTACATGCTAGGCATAATTTCATACATCCAATAAGCTGCAGCCATCGTGGGCAATCATTAACCATATTTCGGTGCTTACCATATTTCGGTGCTCTCTCCTGTCCCAAGTGCAAGGACTTGGGGTGTGCAATACACATCCTATAAGCTTGTCCATGACCTCACTCAGATGACTATACACAGTCACTTACAAAAACACTAAAATAGGCTCCATAGCAGAGATGGTGGCTGGCACAGACAAGCAACAATCAGTATAAAATGAACAAGTTTAACATCTGCTGGAATCACCTTAGTTATAGAGAAAAGCCTGGTTTTTTGGTTTTTTGGTTTTTTTCACTCAGTGCTCTGAAAATAAACCCAATGTTTTCCCATGGAAATAATCTGTTTCCCAGATAAACTCAGATAAACAGAAAGCAGATTGATTTTATAGTCAATAATCATATTTTCTATCTTAATAAATAACATTAATCCCTACAGGAGTATTTTCCATACTTGTATGAAGAAAACTCTAAATCTGCATATGTTATACAGAGAAACTAAGCTAAGTTTCTGCCATAGCCTATGAAAAAGGACTTTCCCCTTGTTTTCTAATCTTCCTGGATTGCTTGTTTATCTGTTGATCAATGGAAGGGATACAAAGCTAGAATAGGATTCACACAATGTGTAGTCACATGACCTGGTTTGCATTGCCTTCCATTAGCCAGCCTCTCTTGCTTAATTTTATTTGCATTGTTTCATTTTGTCTGGAAAATATCATTTCTTTTTGGAGGGTAAACATTTGCCTACTTTTTGAACCAGAAATACATCATTTAAAGAACTGGTATTCTGAAATGAAAGACTCCTTAAGTGGTTCCTTGGGTCACTGTGAGCAAAATTGGAAGCTATGATTGTTTTGACAAGATGGCAGTCACACTGCTTTCCACTGAGCACAGATGAAATGTGATTGACAGACAGAAATCAAACATCAAATGTCCAGTGAAGCTGGCAGCAGTCAACTCTCTCTTTGAAAAATGGACACACATCCCTTGATTCCTCCTCTCTCAACTCTCGATATAAAGAATGGTGTCACTATATTAAGTCAGCATTATTGTGGACTTCTTTCTCAGATCCTGTTGAAAAATGGAGAACAGAGCAAGCCCTTCACAGTAAAGTGCTGGATAGAATCTTTGTGGATGTATTTTCTATGTAGAGGGAAGACGGTGTGTGTGTTCTATTTTGTTTCTTGTTTTGTGTGTGTTTGTTTTTCCTTCTGGAGTATTATTAAAGGGTGGCTATGTGACTGTGTCTGAAGAATGACACATATCAGAGGAGGGGACTGTGACACACTGTTGCAGAAAGTGCTCTGCTTCATGGAGCTGGAATGCCTTATCTGCCTGCTTCTGGCTGGCTGCACTAAGAGGTTCATTTTCAATCACCATTTGAAAAATCTCACTCTTTGCTCCATGTCTCCAGCCAGTAAGGTAATCAGACTGACAGGCAGTATGTCTGAGGAGTCCGCCTAGGTGGCTGGGAATGAATGGATCGGGACAGACACTGTCGCAGTGATCCATTGGCTTGACAGTGTGCACGATCCTAAGGCAAGCAGGTCATGCAGAGACACAGAGCAGCCCATGTGCCCAGCAGGAATTGCATCCTTTGATGAAGGTGTGAACAAAGAAGAGGCCAGGGAGATGTTGAACTAATCTCCCAACCACTGCTCAGTTGGCAGCTGTGGAAACTAGCGTTAGACTTTTCCAACTTTCTGGGAGTAACTTTAGTACAATAGCTCTCTGTTCGATGTCAGAGGCCATGGGCTAGAAGGTGGCAGAACTGACTTGTGATAGATAGAGGTTTCTGTGACATGAGGTCTATTAGAAGGAGGGAAGTCTCAATGACACAGAATGTCATTGACATGCTTGAGTGTAACTGTGGCAATCTGGGATGAATAAAACTTCCACAGCTTAATTTCTCCAGGAACTCTTTGGGACGCTGCTGAACATGCCTTCGCCAGAGAAACCATCCTGTGACAGTTACAACAGAGAGATTTGTCATTGGAAGAAGCTGAAAATGAAGGTTATAATTGGTTTTCAGAACTTACATTATGAGCCAGAAATTCAAAGAATGCCCTGGAATTGTATAATGTCGCTTCATAAGGATTTTTTTCTTCTTTCATGTGAAAAATAAAATCTATGAAGTTAATATACTATGGAAGTCTTTAATTTGGAGTTCTAGAAACTAAAAAGGAAGCTGACTTTGCAGAATATGTATACCAAGTAGTAGAATTCACTAACTATTGCTTTCATATGACCCTTGTCAAGGATTAGTGGAACAAACAGTGCACCATTTATTTAACTTAATTAGCTTCTGCTACACCCCAGCAGGCAGTTTTATCATAATTGAGATGCTCTCCGAACCCATGACCATAGCATTACTATACCTGTGTTCCTTGCATGCTCAGCTACATGACCTAACCTAGAGTCACCTAAAAAAGAGGAAGCCTCAGCCGAGAAAATGGCGGCACTAGATGGGTCTGTAAGCAAGCTTATGAGACAGTTTCTTCTCTGATGACTGATGTGGGGGAGCCCAGCTCACTGGGGTCCGTGCCACTCCAAGGAAGATGGGCCTGGACATCAGAAGAAAGCAAGTCAGGAAGCAGTGTTTCTCCAAGAACCTCTGTTAGCATGCCTGCATCCAGTTTCCTGCCTTGTGTTCTTGCCTGACTATCTTTATGGTGAGCTGAAAGCTAAAAAATCAAATAAACCCTTTTCTTTCCAAACTGCTTTTGGTCATGGTGTTGATTGCAGAAATAGGAACCAAGGTAGTAAAGCATGTTAGCTTTAATTTTAATTACTGGAAATTATACCAGTGTACTCACAAGCCAAGGAAAGAGGATAAAGAATTTAAATGCTATTGTTTGGAATGTGAAAGTGAGGACAAATGAAAATGTTCACTATTTTTTTTTTCATTTAGCAGTAGAAAGAAGTATAGTTTCTTGCACATGCTACTGTATTAGAAAGGCAATCTATGAATTATCAAATTGAACCACTGTTAGGAATTGAGAGTTTCCAATCTAGAGAAAAAAGTAAACGAATATAGAATAAAACTATGCTTTCTCCAAAAAGAGAGCTGTAGTTTCTTAAATTATGAAACCTATTTGTAGTCAGAATCTGATGGTTTCATGTATCCCTAAGCATTCATAGTTATGAAGGAAGAGTCCTGACTCCTGCCTTACTTAGGTCATAAACAGAGCCCCTGTTCTGCCTCCATCTCCTCTTCTATTTCCACTCTTACTTTCTGATTAAAACCAAGATTACTGTAAAAATAAATGTATCACTGCACACACATTTCTTCTAGGATTCTAACTTGGGGGTCAATTTTCTATCTTCTTTTGGATGAAGTGTAAATCAAGTGTAATTTTTAAAGAAAAATCCCCAAAGAGACAGAGGCAGCAACCCAACCTGAGGTGCCCAGCTTCGTGGTTCTCCAGTGTTCCCAGATGACCCACTTAGGTAGCAAATTCTTGCAGAGTCATAGGAATTAATACAGAGGAGACTTCACCATTTTATAAAAGAAAAAGTTCTGCACAGGGCCCAGTGCTTAACTCTGAGGCATGCACTGAATCTGAGCGAATTGGGATAGAGCCCTTGACAAGGAGGCTCTCTGACACAATGTGAAATGCCGTGAACCATAATGCCCACATAACAGACAGGCCCACCTCTTCATCTTCTATTATGACACCTCACACTTTTCTACTTGGTCAACTTTTCACCAAATTACCATATTCAAACAAGCAGCTGTGCTTTCAGCTCTCCTGCTGTAAGTTATTCTGTAAGGAAAACAGGCCTTTTTAAGAAATGCATATTGCAATTGAATTCTGTGGAATTTAATCAGATGCCTGACATTGGGCCCTTTATCATAGAAGCTCAAAGTCAAGCAAGGCATCAGCCACAAAACAGAATGAGTTGGTGACTTATCTATCTAACTTTGCAATATGAAAACTTTTTAACCTTCAGAAATGCTAGGAGTACAAGAAGTCTATAGGCGTGCTGCCAACATTTGTTAACTGTTTTCCTATTTGCTTTTTCTTTCTCCTTTATTTAAAAATATGTATATGTGAATCCACACACTAACTCACAGATATCTGGATTCTTCCATGTATACAAATTATGATATTTCTTTCAGGAATAACAACATAAGCTGGATAAAATAATTTGATCATAGACAAGTTATATACCATTAATAAAGAAAAATATTATATAATATGTAGTCTCCAATTTTCTTTGTATGGTCCTTAATAGCCTTCATTAAAAAAATAGCAAAAAAGAATCATGAATTACATTCTGCTACCATATTACACTAGTTTTACTCTCCTCATGAACAAATCTTAGCATTGTGAAAATGGAGTGAGAGTTCTTTCATGAGTGGGAGCTTCATGAGAATATAAGAAGCTCTTCTGTGAGATAGCCTATGTTCTATGTGTGCCTGACTGTTTTTCTTAATGACTGTCAAGTGTCTACATGACCAAGGGTGACATGGTGACTTTCTCACTGAACACTAGTGAAGGACACATAATGTCACACTGACACCTTATTAAAGCAAATGTGACTTTGATTAATTCATGCTTTATCATTAAATAAAGGGGTATCCAATTGGATACCATTTAAACCAATGGTTTGTGTCAAAGTTTAATTAGGAAATGCCCACCTCCCTATTCTATTTAAAGACTCCACAGTATCTGTTTTTAGAAATTATAGTCACAGTGGTAAATGGCTTTCCTGATAAAACCTAGGAGTTGTTAATGTGCGGAAGACAAGCAAGGAGACACCAGAATGAGAGGTCGAAATTCTTTTTCTATTCAGACTCTGCTGCGTCACAGGCTGCAGATCACACAGGCAGGTACTTCTCACTTCTTGTGGCAGTTCTTGTTGATTTGTGGTAACAGCCTGGAGCACTGTGTTAAAATGAGTCTAAAGATACACAACACCTCAGTCAGAAGATGGTCTCAACTGATCCTGTATTGTGAGTGTCAGAAGAGCTGATACGGTATGTGCAGTAGATGAAGTGTGGTCACGGTTTCCTATTTAGAGAAGGCATCCATTTTTCAGCCCTTGTATGACTGGGCTGAACTAGCTTCCAAAAAAACAGAAGCTAGAGGAATCAACAGTATCCACAAATCTAAGCCTTACCTCCGTGATGTGCTGCTGCTGTTGCTGCTTCTATGTTGAAACTGCAGGTAAGAAAATATTGAGACCTGTGGCACAGTGGATGCCACCTGAAATAAGCCCTGCACTTAATCTGAGCAGCCAAGACCAACTGCAGTCCCGAAGCTCACAAGGTGCCCGTCTTCTTGGGCATCATTTGAATGCAGCCTCATGGGGAATAGCAAGGCCTACCTTATCTGGTTACCCAACAGCACTGCTGAGGGTAATACATAACGGATTTGTATACCATATCTACCTTTTTTTTTTTAACCTTAGCCACGAACTCTCTTAACTTTTACAAACTAGCTTATTTACCAAGGAAATGAGAGGTTTGTATTAAGATTAAGGCAAAGATTCCAGGGCTGAACTAAATTAGCAGCACTTCTATTCCATTCATGTCCTGCACACCACAGTGTGCTTGAACAAACTGCTGACAGAAAAGTACTAAGTAAAAACTGAGGAGGTTGTGTCTCAAGAGGAACTTGCCCAGTACTGGCAGAAACATTTCAATAGGAAGGTAAGTGAGATCCCCGATGACGATATTGTGTCTCATGCTCCAAGGAAGCTAGTGCAAAGTCCTGACTCTACTGCCTTGTCAGACCATGTGGCAGCCTCAGCCCTTAGTGCCAACTTCCTAGATACTCTTGAGCCATGAGAAGGTGAATGAGGCTGAAGAAAGAAAGAAAGGTGGTCCCAGGAAATGATCTTTTGTAGGTATGGAACCTGAAAGAACAGAAATTAGGGATACTGGAGTGTGGGATGCTGGCGCTGTTGGACTGTGTGCTGCCAACAAGTCTCAGTGGGTATGGACCTTCATCTGCTGATCGCTGAAACCACCTCTGAGAGGCTGACTACCTTACAACAAAACAACCTCGCTGTCCCTCCGCCCTGGACTTGTGTCATTCTAGAAGAGTTGTGTTCTCATTTGTGGCCAAGTGAAACTCATAGACAATAAATCATCATTCTGGATGTTGCAACTAAAACAACAATGGCCAAAGACCTGGCCAGACACAACTGGTTCTGATTCATTTCTAACCATTTGGCCCAGCATTCATTCCAATGACACCTCATTCAACACCTCAGCTCTCGTAATCAAGCAGGCCCCAATGGTGGATAAACTTAGTTTATACCAAAGGACAATATGTGGGCAAAGCCCAGGATGAGGGTCAGAAGGAGGGTGGATGGTAAGGCATGATCGGAGTGATGGTTTCTGGCTTGCTCCTCTTCACTGGGTACTTACTTAGTTCACTACAAAACAGATGTTATGGTAAAGAATTTTAGTCTTCAATAAAGATAAATCCTATTGGTGCCATCAATCAAACAACCAATACCACAAAATATTAAAAGACTTGGCTTCTCTCAATATTCTTTAATACTCAGACTTCATTAAAGAACTAACTATGCTTCATGTTTCGATTCTGTTCCTTAGGTATTTGATTAAAGAGGTGATTAACTGAAATTGGCTTTATATATCCTATGTGATGGTATTTTTTTAGAAACTCAAACTGTCAGAAATGTTAATGCTGTTAATAAAATTAATTAATTATCACACTTACGGAATTGTATGAATCTACTACATTTTGGTCCTAGGTTTTTTTGACCCCAATTCTCTCATCTTAGGAAAAAGTCTTATATGTGAAAGAAACTTCACTAAACTTTGCCAGAAAAGAAATCAGACAAAAGATGTTAGTGAATCCCTATTTCTTCTGAGACAGCTCAGTCTCTGTAGCGGTCATTATGACGATGTCTGTCAAGGAAGGAGGCTGGCTCTTTGAAGCACGTGTAAAGAAGCAAACCATGAAGCCATCAAGTACAAACTTGTCTTCCCACTGAAAAGATAGTAAGCAACCCACATATATTTTAAAGAAATCCTCCCTATTTAATTATAAAATGAATTAAAGTAATATTCCTTACAACAATATGAGGAAAGAAAGAATATGAAAATATAAACTGTGATGGTGACCATCGTCCCAGGTAATGGCCCATCTTCAAAGTGGGCCAGGGGTGGCCTGGCCCCATGCTGTCTTCTTTAATTATAGGTTTTTCTTGACAGGTGGAGCTTTGTTTATCTTTTTGTATCCTCTCAGACACTTAACATTGTCCCCAAACTATCAAGTCCTAGAGCTCTGGTTTTCATTATAAATGTGTGTGAGTATGTGTGTGTGAGAGAGAGACTGTGTGTGTGTGTGTGTGTGTGTGTGTGTGTGTGTGTGTGTGCGTGTGCTTCTATGTGTTTCTCTATGTGTATCTGTGTATCTGTTTCTCTGTATAAGTCTGTGTGTCAGAGTCTGTGTTTCTGGTATATGTGTATTCATCTGTGTGTGTTTTTGTGTTTAACCATCTTTTGGGTTTACCAAGAGAGAGAGAAAGTCTGAACTGTAAACAAACAAACAAAAAGGCCAAAGAATAAATAAAAAGAGAAAAAATAATATTTGAACTCAAAACTAAAGATAAGCTGTTAAAAAGGGTACAGGCACTTAGCTGGAGGTATCTGACACTGAGAAGTTCCCTCCCACAGGGTACCCGAAAATGTCCAGTCTGAGCCCTCAAGAGCATATGCACTTTCTTCCAGGGAAGTAAACCCTGATTTGCTGCAGGAAACAACCTGACTTCCAAGAGTGTTCACTGACATAACAAATGGTTTTCCAAAAGGCAACACTTTTAACAAGAAGGCTATGTAAAACAAACATGCCTTTCCTTAGCTAAAGGGTATTTAATTTTTAAACACATGTGTGTTATTGCAGGGAGAAGGGGTGTTGTGCCATGGCATGGATATGAGAGTCAAAGGACAACTTGGGGAACTCAGTTATTTCTTTCCACCATGGACTCCTGGCATTAAACTCAGGACAGCAGACATGAGTTCAAGCAAGCACCTTTGCCAGCAAACCATATTGGTAGCCCCTTAAAAAGGCATTAAAAATAGGCATTTGTTTTGAGGCACAAAGTTCACGAAGTTAAGGTAACTAAGAATTCAGCCGCAAACAAAATATTTTGCAGATAGAACAGGAACAATTAGCTTGATTAAGTTGACAAAGAACCCAGATGCCTTGGAAACCATTCTCCCGAAGTAACAGCTTTCTGTTTTCAACTATGCATATTCTCAAGTCATAACTTCCAGGTCCCAGTCCCACGCTAAAATGCCTCCAGCTCCCCATCCACACCTTTCTGGGGCACTGGAAGATGAGCCTAACAAATACGCTTCGATTTCTTTCTCACATGGTCTGTTTTATGTGAACCACTGACCCAGAAAATGATCCAATGGAGCAAGCAAAGGGAAGAGATGTCCTGTCTATTTTGAGGCTGAGAGCAGTATCTGAGAGACGAGGAGAGTTTTCTGGGGTGAGATTGCAGCATTTCATGCAGCAGACCTGGTCATCGCAGGTTCCATCCTTTAGACCTGCCATGCAGGAAATGCTGTTCACTTTACATCTCATTGAATACTGGGTAGAAAGGATACCACAGGGAGCTTCTTATGCACAGACCTCCTTTTGCAGATGAGAAAATCATTCACTGAGAATAAAAGGGTGAAAGTTCCCATGGTGCACCTGGGACAGGAGGGCTGCACAGGTTGAGTTCTGTGTGAGCCATCCCTCCATGACATTGCCGGAGCACTTAGGAAGTTGGCTCTCCTCTTGGAGAATTAATTAGAGCAGTTGCTGATGTATTGTCTGATAGTGGAAAGGGCAGGAATGGCTAAGGCCGAGAAGAGCCCGTCTCCATGCATCCCGCAGTCCTTATTAGCCCTGCGGTTTCAGCAGGTGTTCACGCAGCCCTTAGAAGATGTAAGGTACAGTGGCAAAAATCCTGAACTTAAAAGTTTTGGAACACATGGATGTGCAGACTTTTCCCTTAATGTGTGTGTGTGTGTGGGGGGGGTGTGTAAGAGAAACATGTGAGATAATAAACACTTGGTACTCAGTTTCCTTCCCTCAACTTGATTATTAATTTATTTGTGTGCATAATATGAAGCTCCACTTTATCGGGCTGGTGCTGTGTGTTCATGAATATTAACCCATAGCCCGGCGAGCAGACGCAAATGCAACATCCTGTGAAGCATATGCACACGATAAAGCAGGCACTCCAAGTTAAAGGCTTGTAACAGAAACCCTCCCACTTACAAGAAAGCCCAGTCACTGAAGAAGAGTCAAAATATTAATAAAAACCTAATATTACTGAAGCATATTTCCCTACATGGGTAGAGAGAAAGTCGTAGGAGAACATTTGACCCTTCACAGTCGGTTTATAATTACTCTGTGATAGCAAATCCAGAGGTGGTGCTGTGTTTAAAATGCTAGCCTTTCTTTTTAATGACTATTATATGGCTATAGAGAAAACATATTTTGATAGTCGTATTTTTACAAAAGAAAATGTGTGAACTGTCCTAGGTCTGGCCTAATGTGATGTTTTTTTTTTTGCTGCACTTTTGGAAAAATCTAAATGCAGGGCATGGCCTGGAGTAGAACCAATGACTTGGGTTTATCTCCTTGAGCCAACACGGGCTCTACCAGGACTGTCTCACAACCCTTATTGGATTTATATAATACTTCATGCTCTTGTTTGTCAGGTGTAATTTTAGTACAGGTATCCAACAGTGACAATGTAACACACACATAAGACAAATGCATCTTCCATAATAACACATAAATTCTGGTAAAGTACAGGACTGAATATATGCAATTCCTATTGCTATTACATTATATACCAAATAGTTCTGGAAAAAAAGGGAATCTCTCTCTCTCTCTCTCTCTCTCTCTCTCTCTCTCTCTCTCTCTCTCTCTCTCTCTCTCTCTCTCTCTCTCTCCCTCTGTGTGTGTGTGTGTGTGTGTGTGTGTGTGTGTGTGTGTGTGTGTGTGTGCTGTGTCATACTGGGAATGAGGTGTGGTCTTTTAATTTCCACCATGAACAAACTTCTTCCTGGAGCAAATGTCCCTTAGTGATGCAGTTCCCTCTAGCTCTTAATTCTAGCCAGGTCAAGTGATGATCTCTTTTTTTTTTCTTTAAATGTACCCATATTTATTTGAAAAGAAATGATTTATCTTGTCTTTTATTTATATCCCTATCATCTCCTCAAAAAACATTGTTATATTTGACAATTATTAAGTAGTTCTTTAATTCTTATCATGTCCATGGGGTGGGAGGAAGGAAAGCTCATGACAAGAGGGAGGCACAGATGGCTTCAATGCTTAAGCACTGTTCCCAAACATGCTCACATACCCAGAATGAAAGTAAAATACCTTGTGACCATGTGGTGTGGGTGTAACTCCAGCCTCAAGAGATCCTGAGGGAAGCTCACAGAAGAAAGTTGCTAGTGAGACTATCCGCACAGGCATGCTCTGCTTTGACAGACTGTCACATTGAATGAGGTGCAAAGACTCAAAATGCCGCACAACAGAAATCTTGGGCACTCTCCTGCGCACAGGTACAGGTATTCCCTGTACTCATGTGCACATCAACACACACATATAAAACAGAAAACGGAATATTTTAAGTGGAAACTGGAGACAGAGTCCAAGGTAGAAGCCAGCATGCAAGCAGTTTCACTAAAAGACTTCATAGTTTATGTCCACACCTCACCAAATGACCAGTTGCGTTTTCCCCTACTTCTGATATGAGCTTTCTGCTGGACAGTTCAACCAGCCAGGTTTGAAACATTAAATAGAAGACTGACTAGTTCAATTGAATTTTCTATACATAAAACTGGTTTGCCTTTTATATATTTGGTCATGATCAAATTCTTCAGAACTCCATGGATTCTAGCTGGGTACAGATTTCCTCCTGAGCAAGAAGGATATTATGAAACACATACGTTACTCTCAGGAAAAGAGAGAGGCCCATTTAACTTTAGATGAATACACTGAAGTAGCCCTTATGGGAAATCTTGGTACGTGTCCATAGTCATAGTTGGGAAGAGCTGTCATGTGAACAATAGCCAGAGACAGTAAATACTGGCAGTGCTTACAACTTGAGGAAAGGCCAAGGCAAGTCCTTGTTCCTCTCTGCTCACTCATAATCTGAACTTTAATGTTCACTTTAGCAAGAAGCTAATGAAAAAAAAAAAACCAATCTGGCTCATTCGTTGGTGATGATGCCTTTCACTCATTGAACATTTATAAAGCACTTGCCATGGGCTTAGATAGTGTGTTAGATCTAGGTGAGCCATCTGTGTTAGACCCTGTGTGGACAGTGAGGATCGAGTCAGGATCTGTGTACTCTGGCAATGTGCAAAATCAGGGAAATGTGTTACCAAAGTAAGAAGAGAGAAGATAATCCTGGGCTACAATAAGATGAAACTTTGTAGCATTTTGCATGGCTCCTGTATTGCTTGGGCTTCTCCAGTTTTTCGATTCAGAACTTGTACCAGGGATCTGTCAGCTACAACATGTTAAAACATATACATCTATCAGGTGAAAAGGGAAACCTAGGGATGGAGGCAGACACGAAGGAAGTTCTTCTCCTGGGCTTGCCACAGAAAATAGAGTATAATAAACTCCAGTACCCATCGTTCTGCTATGTTGAATTTTCATTTTGATTCAATTCTATAAAGTTTTCTTTAATTTCCATTTTATTTCTTCGGTGAGCCATTTATCATCCAATGCTGTGTTGCTCAATCTCAAAGATTCTGTATTCTTTCTGTGGATTCTACTGCCGATTGAAATCTAGTGTTGTTCCACTGTGGCAAGATAAAGACACAAACAGCCATTTCACTTTTCCTGTATTTGTTGGGAAGTGTTTTGTGTCTCAATAGGTGGTCTGTTTTAGTAAAAGGTGCAAGGGACAAGACGTATACATGATGAAGCCAATCAGAACCCCAGGATGATTCATGGAGGGGAGCTGAAAACACACCTCCTGAGTTCGTGACAATTGATGGCTCCTCAAGGAGAGAGAATGCATTTTCTTCAGGGACATGTTCCCTGTTAGGCTGCCCATGCTGGTGCAGATGGTCCTGCAGCCAGGCATGAATTGGAAGCACTAAGGGGACTTAGTGTTCTTAGAAAAGAATACATGTATCAGGATGAAAGCGGAAGCTATGGAGGGAGTTGGAGGGGAAGAACTCCGGGCAAATATAAACAAAGCATGTTACATGTATTAGAAAATTCCGAAAAAAAAAATAAAATAGACTATAAATAAGCAAAAAGTCAGTAACGAGCATGACTGGTAGTGACCAATGGAACTGAATAGACAAAAATTCCATTTGTTGTAACAACTTTTTCATATGTAGCTAATAATTTTTACTCAAGAGCGGGATCATATGGGAATTATTAGCCTTAAATTACTACCAGCCTTACTACCTATAGATATGTGATCTTAAATAACTCCAGGTATTTGCAAATTGTTCCTCTTCTTTAGGATGCAGACAAGAACTGCCTGCCTCTTGATGTTAATAGGAGAACTAAATGGGATAACTCATTTTGAGTGTTCTGCACACTGTCTGATTAAAATGACACACTAAATGCTTTGCGACAGAGAGGCACAGTGATATGTCCCAGTGAGGGCAATGGCCATGTTAATAGCGACTCCACACACCTGCCAGTTGATCTAATGCCCTCATGGAGAACATGCCCCAAACTCACCTCTAGATTTAGGAATGGAGCACAGGACTTCAGACTGAATCCAGCTGATGTTTTAGAGACTTCAGCCTCTGCTCTTGTTCACCCAGGCTCTCTGGTGCCACAGCTAGATGACCATCTTGCGGAAAGTGAAATTGCTCTCTGATGGGTTTCTGACAAGCCATGTGGAATATGTGCAGACTACTGGGCAAAGTGCACTGCTTCTGGGAACATGATTGTCCATTCTGAACACACTTGACTCCCTAGGATCTGAAGCAGCCCAGCACTGGCTCAGATGTGACTCCTTACCTGAGAACACTGCAAAGGAAGTACAATAGAAGATGGACATCGCTTTTGCTTCAGTGACTGATGCTTTCCCACGGCTGCATCTCTTACTAGCCTGTCTTTGCCTCTGATTAAGTTATTTCTATACCTCTCTATGCACTGCTGTATTCCAAGACTGGTGAGGTATATTGCAAGACCATTGGATCAGGGTAGTTTATAAGTGATTTTAAGTGGCAAATCAGGATTGTAGATAGTTATGGAGTATGGTGTGATATTTTGATGCATGTGTGTAGTGTATAATGATCAAGTGAGGGGCATTAGCTCATATAATGCTCACAAATCTTTTCTCCATAGTGGAAACAACCAAAGTTTTAATTTCTTTCATACGTACTATAAACTTTTATGAAATTATAAACACACCACTGTAAGAAAGTTTGGCTTACCCTCTGAAAGTGCTAAAATAGTGGATGCCATAGAAAGAAAATCAAATGTATTAAAAGAATGAGCACTGGTTTCATATCACTCATTCCAGACACCAGCACATCACCTTACAACACTAACAACAAAGTCCACAGAAGGGGTGATAGAGCACTCAGTTAATCCCTGCACTTGCAAGACAGAGACAGGAGGAACACTGTGAATTTAAGGCTACTCTGATCTAAGTGGGGAGGGAGTTCATGCCTAGACAGGGCTACATACTAAGATCCTATGAAGAAGAAAGAGGAGGAGGAGAAGGAGGAAGAGGAAGAGAGGAAGACATGGATGAGGAGGAGGAGGAGAGGGGAGATGAGAGAGGGTATATGGGGAAAGCATTTCCCACTTGTGCTAAGAATATATACCTCACATTCTATAGGGTAACAGGATACCATATATATACTTATCAAAAGATACTCCTCCAAGCCAAAGAAGACTTATAAGTAAACAAAAAAAACCAAAGCTTTTTAAAAACAAAAAGAAGACCAAGAAAAGAAAAGAGGACACTGTTATGCTAGGACTAGTCACAGCAGTGCCAGGCATGAACAAGGTCATACTTCTGGGAAGAACTCACATGAGTTTACATTCCACGATGGAAGTGGAATATAGAATCTAAGGAGAGTAACAAGAAACTTACTTGGTTCAAACATATGACTGCAAAGTGAAGAAATGTTTTCTTGGATAGATTTAAATATTCTAGTATACGTGTACTGTAGGAAAGCTTTTCCTGCTTTCATGCGTATGCACCAAATGCAGCCCTGCTAATGGAGAGGTGTCAGATCCCCCGGAACTAAAGCTATGGCTGGTCAAGAACCACCATGTAGGTTCTGGGGCCTGAACCCAGGTTCTCCGTGGAAGCATGAGCTCTTAACCACATCTATGTAGTGCAAGAGGATTTTTTAAAGTCAGTTCCATGAACTGAGGACAGAAAGCAGAATAAAAAAATGAGACAACCAAGTTTTACATATGGAAAAAAGACTTGAGTATAACCTGGGGAACTTCAGTTGGCATTCAAATTGTAAATAATCCTATAGCCTAGGCCAACAAGGAAACACAATTTACACTTACAACATGATTCTATTTCCACAAAAAAAGAAAAGATCGGGAAGGCATGTTTTGATAAAGATGGGAAAAAACGTAGAGCTTTTGTACATGGGTGGTGCAACGTAAATGAAGATAATGGATTATGCACATAAGAGTATTAACTGTAATGACAGCCACCTCTGGCCACCATGGGCTCCTTATAGGAGTTCTGCACATAATTTTATGCAGGGTACCCACACATATAAATAAAAATATCTCTTTAAAACTTTTAACTGTAAAATATGTAATTTGTGCTTTTAAAAGCCTATTTAAAAGATAAGAAAATATTAATATATATATGTATTATATATATTTCATATATGTATTATATATAAAATCATTAAAATATATTATTATATATATTATATATGTAATATATGTGTGTATGTATATGTGTGTGTGTATATAAATATATATATATATATATATATATATATTTATATGCAGTTGGATCCAATAATACAGAAGTAGAGGTTCACAGCCATCCATTGGACTGAGCACAGTGTCTTCAATGAAGGAGCTCAAGAAAGGACCGAAGGAGCTGATGGGTTTGCAGCCCTTTAGGAGGAACAACAGTATAAACTAACTAGTACCCTCAGAGCTCCCAGGGACTAAAACACCAACCAAAGAGGGACTCATGGCTCCATCTGCATATTTAGCAGAGGATGCCCTAGTTGGTCATCAATGGGAGAGCAGGCAGTTGGTACTGTGAAGGCTCTATGCCCCAGTGTAGGAAAATCCTAGCACCAGGAAGTGGGAGAGGGTGGGTTGGTGAGCAGAGGAAGGGGGGAGAGAATAAGGTTTTTTCCCAGGGAGGAAACCAGAAAAGGGGAAAACATTTAAAATGTAAATAAAGAAAATATCTAATTAAAAAATAAGAAAATCATTAATATATATATATACTTGGATTCAATAATTCTTCCAGGGATTTTTCCAGTCATAAGTTATGCAAAGATTTGAAAATACAATTATTCACTTAAGTAGAGTTTATGATTTTAAAAGACTGAAAACAAATTAATAGGAATTTGTTAGACTAATTATAACAAGAACACAAATAGTGTTATTAATAGTGTAAATGGTATAATTACATTCATATTTTAAGAAACTATTAACATATGAAACAAGTGCCATGGTTTACTGCTAATTGGAAATTTTTGGATAAAAGTTGTAGTTAAAAGTAGGCTCTGAATTTTTTCATATACTTTTCAAAAAAAAGAAAAGAGCAACATTAAAAGCACAGTAAATACAGAGGCAGATGTTCACAGTCAACAATTGGACTGAGCACAGGGTCCCCAATGGAGGAGTTAGAGAAAGGACTGAAGGAGCTGAAGGGGTTTGCAGCCCCTTAGGAAGAACAACAATATCAACCAATCAGACCTCCCCCCCTAACCCCCCAGAGCTCCCAGGGACTAAATCACCAACCAAAGAGTATACATGGAGGGACCCATGGCTCTAGCCACATATTTAGCAGAGGAAGGCCTTGTGGGACATCAGTGGGAGGAGAGGCCCTTGGTCATGTGAAGGCTTGATGCCCCAGAGTAGGAGAATTCAAAGGCAGGGAAATGGGAGTTGGTGGCTTGGTGAGCAGAGGGAGGGGGGATAGGGTAGGGGGTTTTGGCAGGGGAGTGGAAACCAGGAAGGGGATAACATTTAAAATGTAAAGAAAATATGTAATGAAATTTTTTTAAAAAAGAAAATTTCAAAGAATAAAAAAATAAAAAATAAAAAATAATAAAAATAGCACAGCTACATTAAAGGATTGTATATTAGGGGGCCAGTCACTAGACTAAATGCTTTATGCTTAAATTTACTTAAGTACCATAAAAGCCTTATGATGAGACAATCCAACTATTCCCAGCTTATACAGGAGTAAAAGTGAGACCCAGAAAGTTGAGACACAGAACCTGGATTCAAACTTAGGCAGATTGGATTCATTATGTAAATGTTGTTTAACAATACTAGCAGTCTTCGGTGATAAATAAATGATAAAGATTGTTTCACTTTGCTTTGGTTTGATTTTTTGTTTGTTTGTTTGGTTGGTTGGTTGGTTTGTTGTTTGTTTGTTTGGTTGGTTGGTTGGTTCATTTTTTTTCTCTAAGTTTTTCCATTTCCCATTACTTTTGCAATGCACAAATTTATGACTAAAACTAAATGAGCTATAACACGTTCAGATGAACTACCTTACTGTATTTTTATTTGTAGAAAAGAGTCTATTCATACATTAATGGTCAAATGACTTGTAGCTCAAATTCCATAGATAAAAAGTGGGTTATATAGGCTGAGCTCCTATCTCAAGGAGGACAAATTTCCGTAAGTATTTTGGGGGTTATCATGTCATATAACGCTTTTCTTTCCAATGAACAAAATGTTAATCGAACTTACAATTTTTAGGAAAGGTATTTGAAATAGGTTGATGTCTCCTGAAGAACATTGCCAGAGTCACCATGCCCCATAAAACAAAAGTCTGAACGCCTTTCCAGTAATTTGAATGGAAGAGATTTGTATTCAATCCCATGCCTTTCTCTCTATGAGCTTCCTCTAAGTCATCTGAGCCTTTGTCTTATATCTATAAAATTGGAGAGACTATTCTAGCCATGTCAATCTCTCCAACTTGGAAATAAAACTGTGTCAAATATGGAAAGAACTATATAAAGCATGAACATTCCATTAACTTTTAAACTTTCATTTTATTTAAATAGAAATGAGGTATTCAGTAGTACAAGAGAGACTGGCAGGGGCCAATGGTGACTTTGATATAGTAACTAAATTGTTGTTTTGAACATTTTTTATAAATGTAACAATAAAGCAAGCAACTGAGCAATTGTGACCATCAGCCCAATTTCTTCAATACACATTTCTGAATATAACAAATACTGTATAAGTCACACTGAAAATGTCTCAATTTCTCATGGATAAACAATATAAGGTCACAGTGTCCTCTCCTGTGATGACTGAATGGCGGGCCATATTTAAAACTGAAAAGGTCAAAATGCAAAGGGTCTGAGATCAAGTTCCACAAAACTCTTTCTCCATATTAACTAGATGTCTAGAGTGGAAGATGAAAATGTAAATGTATGCAGACAGGAATTATTGGGAACTCTAAGACAGCTACTCTCAGAAGCCACCGCTGGATATAAAACGCAGTATTCTTTTCTGGTGACTTCAAATGGGAGGGAGGTAAAGGCAAAATTTCATAGAATATGACAAAGGGTTCTCACAGAATGTTACCTGAGTTGAAACACTTGGGCTGGGAGACAGTTCAATAGGTAGAATATATGGCCGTACAAGAAAAAGGAACAAAGTTTGAATTCCAAGCACCCAAATAAAAGCAGAACATGGTCACATGCCCAGGAGTTGGGTGGAAGGGACAGGAAGGTTACATGAGCTCAGTGTCTAGGTAGCTTAGCCTAAATGATGAGCCTAAGGTTCAGTGAGAGACTGTGTCAAAGATAAGGGGTAAACCACCAGAGGAAGATCATCAAAATCATACTCTAGTCTTCATAAAGGAATGTGCTCACGCACACACACACACACACACACACACACACACACACACACAC
>JADRCC010418116.1:0-12237 GCA_019843855.1 Hylomyscus alleni
ACCATCTGCGGAGAGGTCAGCAGGGGTACAGACTGGCACAGCACTGGAGTATTGCCGCCCTCTGAGGACCACGGCAATGCAGATATTTGGTGATGTCTTGGCACCATGGCACTCCTGGGCCTTCTCTCCTGAAACTCACATCTGTTTTACATGCATCCTCTTCTCTACTCCATTGGGTACAATGGCTGCTACAGAAAATGATCCATTTAGCCGGCAGTATCCATCTCAGCTAAGGAGAATTCCAGCTGCCATTGTGCCTGGCTGGGTTTCACACGGGGTTTCAGAAGGAAGCGAAACACGAGAACTGTGTTGTTGACAGGCAGGTCATCGACTCGATAGGGGCAGCCTGCTCCTCCCCAGGGACCTGTGCTAGCATGTGCGATGGTCCAGCTCTCGTTCCAGGTCTGCACTGGGCACTCCAATGCAGCTCATTTGTCAGGTGCTTTAAGACACAACACATAGGCCCAGTCTGCAGCACTAACCTGCTTCTAGACCCATGCCTTTTGATTGACATCTGATTTCCACTGTGGGGCAGGACGTAGCACAAGGAGGGACCAAACACCAACCCATAGGCTACCTACAGAGAAGCCAGCAATGGACGTCTTTGTGCAGAGCAGCTGACCCAGTGGAGCTGCAGGCTCACTTCTGGCACAAAGCCTGGGCTGTCAACTCAGAGAGAAGATTCAGACCTCTACAAGGTTGTTTATGAAAAGACATCCTCTGAGGGTGGCAATGTGGAGTGTGAACACCATCATGCTCTCTCAAAAGAAGCTGGGAGTTCTGCTCTGCCAACACATCCCCCAGATATGGGGTGATTTGCACAGCCCAAACTGCAAGACATTGATTGGGCAAGCCACCCCAAGCTGGTGGACAGCTGAAGGAGTTCACACAGGCTCTCTTCCCACAGCGAGCTGCTTTTGTTTGGCCTCAGTGCTGAAACGGCTGCTCAGCCTTGGCAATCGCAAAACAGATGCCTCACCTGCCTGTCACTGTGGTCTCCCCTGAGCCAGGCACTTTGTACCTCCATCAGGTCCAAGAAGAGGGTTTTGGAGAAGTGGTCCAAGGCATAGGCAGCTGCCAGGTATGGAAGGAGGCGCCATTGCAGGAGGAAACAAGATACACAAGAGATACGCAGAGTGGCTGGCACAGAGAGCTGGCCTGGCCCTGACCACGGGAACCTGGAGTCAGCTTCCTTAGGAGTGAAGGATGTCTGGTGCCAATGCAGTCCAAAACAGGTGCTATTTTTAAATGCTGATTTATTTAATGTGTAAGAATGTTTTGCCTGACCAACAAATTGGGAAATGATCTTTACCAATCCTTTATCTGATAGAGGGCTTATATCCATTGTATACAAAGAACTCAAGAAGTTAGACTCCAGAGAACCAAATAACCCTATTAAAAAATGGGTTACTGAGCTAAACAAAGAATTCTCAACTGATGAATACCGAATGGCTGAGAAGCAACTAAAGAAATGTTCAACATCCTTAGTCATCAGGGAAATGCAAATCAAAACAACTCTGAGATCCTACTCTTTATTTTTTAAATGTATTTCAGAACTATATCCAAATTATTACTATTGGGGCACTATTTTTACACTGATTATTTAATCCTTAAGAATATCGATGTAATTTGACTTTTGTGATCAATTTTTGAAGCTATAAAGACTTATTAAGTATTAAATTTTTAAGTCTTCAATATCAGTTTAGTCATCTTTTTCCTTTCTGTATAGCTTACTTTTGCTTGGCATATCAGTCAACTTGAATATCATTCAAACAACTTCTTAGTATACTGCAAGACACTATATATTCTACTTTTTCTGCATTTCCAGTTGTGTATGCATCGCTTGGATAGCAATATTTTGAGATATCTGAAAATATCGTATCATCATTTTTCTCCACTTTCTATTTCAATGGAGATGTGTGAGAAAAGCATGATTTATTTTCTTTTAAACATAACTTACATTCATATTCAGATAAGCATAGACATTTTTATACCTGTAACAAAAAAAGAAGAAATACCAAAGAAGTTGCCTATATATGTTTACATGTAGTTCAGTTCAAATTGTTTTTTGTCATCTGTTCAGATCTTTCAAAATATTTTTTTAGAAGTTCAGAGAACTTGATTAGATTTCTATTTTTCAAATTTTTTATTAGTTATTGTGTTTATTTATATTCCAAATGTTATCCTTTTTCCCAGTTTCCTCTCTGAGAACCTCCCCCATCCCACTCCCTTCCTCCTGCCTCTACGAGGGTGCTCCACCATCCATATGCTCACTTCTGCCCTACCACCCTAGCATTCCCCTATGCTAGGGTATCCGCCTTCACAGGATCAAGGACCTCTTTTCCCATTGATGTCCAACAAGGCCACCCTCTGCTACATATGTGGCTAGAGCCACGGGTCACTCCATGGTCACTCTTTGGTTGTTGATTTAGTCTCTGGGATCTCTGGGGGTTCTGGTTGGTTGATATTGTTGTTCTTCCTATGAGGCTGCAAACCCTTCAGCTCCTTCAGTCCTTCCCCTAACTCCTTCATTTCGGGTTAATTAAGTGCTATTACTTCCTGTATCTTCCCATATCTTCTATATCACTTGGCTATATTTGTATATATTTAAAATTCTCTTTCATTTGACATTATATACTATATGTTTCTACAATGTGGTATACTTTATTAGGTCTCTTAATACATTATTGCTTCAACTGAAGATTTTAATAGCAGTATTGAAATTTTTTAAGACTAACTTTCGTATTATTTACTTGAGGGCTTTAAATTTTGTTTAAGGAGCTGCAAACTTCCATTGCTTTTCTTTTTATTTGCCACATGTCTTATCTTTAGTTCATATTTTATAATATTAACTATATTAAGATTCCTACAACACCAGGAGTAACTGGGACCAGCAGGACCCAAGCACACAGGAACTCCACCAGCCCAGTGGCACAGGTTGCTTCCAGTCTGTTTGGGCCGGTGCTCTGAGTAGACCTTAGGCTCAAATTCTGCAGCCAGTCCCACAACACCCAGAGGAAGCTCTATTCCCAGGTGCTCTGACACACCCAGGATCAGAGGATCAGACGTGAGGAAGACACAACATCTGTCCCAACTCTGGGAATAACTGGGACCAGCAGGACTCAGGCAAACCAGAACTCCACCAGATCATTGGCACTGGTTCCTTCTGGTTTGTCTAGGTTGGTGCCCTGATCAGACCTTGGGTGCAAATTCTGCAGCGAGCCCCATAAATCCCAGAGGAAGCTGTATTCCCAGGCGAACTAATTAGCCCAGGATCACAGGATCCTAGAATCACAGGATCACAGAGACAGCTTGATTCTGAGGAGTTCTGAAATAACCAGGATCACAGGAAGGACAGGCCCCAGTCTGATTCAGCCAGGGCAGGTAGCAATAGAGATAACCAGATGGCAGGAAGCAAGTGTAAGAACATAAGCAACAGAAATCAAGGTTACTTGGCATCATTAGAACTCAATTCTACCACCATAGCAAGTACAGGACACACCATCCTACCAGAAAAGCAAGATTTGCATCCAAAATCATTTCTCATGATAATGATAGAGGACATTACAAAGAGCATAAATAACTCCCTTAAAAAAAAATACAGGACAACACAGGTAAACAGCTAGAAACCCTTAAAGAGGAAACACAAAAATCCCTTACAGAACTACAGGAAAACACAATCAAACAGGTGAAGGAAATGAACAAAACCACCCAGGATTTAAAAATAGAAATAGAAACAATATAGAAATCAGAAAGAGAGACAACCTTGGAGATAGAAAACCTAGGAAAGAAATCAGGAGTTGTAGATGCAAGCATCACCAACAGAATACAAGAGATAGAAGAGATACTCTCAGGGGGCAGAAGACACCATAGAAAACATTGACACAACAGTCAGAGAAAATGCAAAAAGCAAAAAGCTCATAATCCAAAACATCCAGGAAATCCAGGACACAATGAGAAGACCAAACCTAGGATAATAGGTATAGAAGAGAGTGAAGATTCCCAATGTAATGAACCAGTAAATATCTTCAACAAAATTATAAATGAAAACTTCCCTAACCTAAAGAAAGAGATGTCCATGAACATACAAGAAGCCTACAGAACTCCAAATAGACTGGACCAGAAAAGAAATTCCTCCCATCACATAATAATCAAAACACTAAATGCACTAAACAAAGAAAGAATTTTAAAAGCAGGAAGGGAAAGAGGTCAAGTAACTCATGAAGGCAGGCCTATCAGAATTACACCAGACTTCTCACCAGAGACTATGAAAGCGAGAAGGTCCTGGGCAGATGTCATTCTTAAATGAATGTAACCTGTTCTCTGTGGGCTGAGAATAAAGACTTTCACTCCAGTCAAATAACTTTGACCATAGCAGTAAATCTGTATCCAGAAATCTTGACTTCAATTCATTCTTTCGCACAGCAGAACTCTCAACTCTTAACTTAGCTTAGCTACTAGAGATGTAAAATCCTTTGGTGATGTGAGGGGCATTGAAGTACAGCCTTATTACAATGAAATCCAATGTCTACAAATTGTGCTTATTTTGGGCTTGTACCACAGTAAAAGTCAAGATTTTAAATTCTACTAAAAACAAAACAAACAAACAAAACTTTATTTATGTTCATAAAAAATCTAGTAGTAATGTATTATTTTAAAATATACAGCTAATATGTTTTGAGATTTTTAAAATTTGTATTGAGAAAAACATATGTATTGCTACAGACAAGCATCTACATAACTGTTTAATTGATTGTTTTATATCAAGCAACTTTTATACTATTCATTTTTATTGTTACAATATTGTATAAATTCTAAAGAATATGACAAAATTAAAAAAAAGGTACTGTAGGTATTGAAGAGGGAGTCTCTGGAAGGAGTTGGGGTCAAAAGGGAAACAAGAATGTGATGTAATTCTATTTACTTAAAATATGTTTTTAAATGTTAACAAATTCAGGTAAACTGAAATTATGTATCTTTTCTCATCATAATGCAATAAAACTTAAATCAATTTAAAAAAACATAATTATATAATTGGAAAACAAAACAAATCAAGAAAAAAGATTAAAAAATTCCTTTAAAATATTAAAAATTTGTATAATTTTATAATGTTTTATATAAAATATGTAATGATTTTTTTAATTACAGTTTTCATACAATATACTTTGATCTTATTTGCTCTCCCCCAACTCCTCCCAGATCATCCCTTACATAGCCATCTTCTCTCTTCCTCTCTTTCTCTCTGTCTGAAAACTATGACTTAAGGAAAAGAATAATAAATCAAAATCAAAATGAACAAGCTAACTTCATAATTGAAAATCAAAAAGACAAAAAATTACCAAAACAAATACCCTAGAGTATACAGGACATACTCATCGACAGTATACTGGAGAAATATGATTTCTGATCTCCCAAAAGGTATCTATTGCAAATACCTTTTTGGTTATGAATGTGGCTTTATGTCTACTTCCCTTTATCAGTGATAGGGTACTGTCTGGCTTGAACCTGTATAGGTTTTATTTGTGCTGCCCTACTCTTTGGAGTTGAAGTCAAGAATGCTAATGCAATCTTATTACCCTTTCTTCCTTCTTTTCTTCCTTCCTTCCTTCCTTCCTTCCTTTCTTCCTTCCTTCCTTCCTTTCTTTCTTTTTTCTCCCATTCCTTCTTCCTTCCTTTCTTCTACTAAAATTGCCAATTCCCTAGTAATGGACATAAATCAGCTTCAAGCTAAATTAGTATTCAAACATTAAAATGTTAACTAACATACTTTTAGCTTAAATAATGTTTCTTTAATATGAGAAATTATATAGTTTTATGGTCTATAGAAAGTGTTTGAATGCTATTACTTTTTGTTTCTTTTACTCTTCATAGATGTTATTTTTATGGGGAAGAAGATAATGGACCTGCATGCAAGATTATACTATTTCAGTTGATTCTAGTACTCAAATGGGTAGAAGGAGTATGAAGACAAGTATATCTTGATCAAGGTCTAATGAAGATAACATATTGATGTAGAGGTCTTAGTGACCCAAAGAATAATTGAACCATCAGTAAACACATAAGATTTCCTCATAGGGAGAATGTAGTAAAATCAAAATTGGCTATGTGCAAATTTCAGAATGAACTAAACTGATATATATATATATATATATATATATATATATATATATATATATATAAGAGATTCTAGAAAATCCACAATAGCTTTATTCAAAGACTTGGTCTTCATACAAATAATTAGATGGTGACCCTAAAACTATCTTGTTTACTGGTTTGGGAACACCATGTGGCATGTGCTCAATAAATCAGAGAAACAGAATATCTTACTACATCCAGAGATCACTGATTTGCCCAGATTGGCTCTCTTGACCTACCAGTATCATCCTGCTATTCTACCACCAAGTACTGGTTTACATTATCACATATGGGCTTTCATGTGATTTCTAGAAATATGAATGTAGGTCTTCATGTTTGTGCAGTAATCACTTTATCACATGAGCCAACACTTTAACTTCTCAGTATGATTTTGTTGGATAACCCATACTCATTTGTTGATGTATATCATTTGTACATTTTTGTGCTATAATGCAGGAGGTGTTCAGTAGTTTTAGAATTGAGAATATAAGGCATACAAAGGTTACACAGAAAAAAATTCCTGTTTCTAGTTCTTTACCTAAAATGTTTGTTGACTCCCAAGTAAAATTGCTAATCTACTATCGCTGGAAAAATCACATGTCCATTCAGGCTCCAATATTCATGTCTTGATGAATTTTAAGTGTTTCTCTTATAATTTAATGTATATATACTTTTTAACCATTTCATTAATAATTCTGCTCAAATAACAGCACTAATTTACTTATTATGAATCAATGTTACTGAGTAAAGTATACCTAGATTCTATACTATAATACATATGTACAATAATTCATCAATATAAAATAAACAGATTTTCAAGTAACTGTGCATTATATGACTTTGTCTCCTACTACTTTGCCATCTACCAACTGTGGTTTAGAAATATTAATGTTTGATCCCTCCTTGAGTTTGCCAATCATGTTCATACTTTGTGACTGGATACGTTCTGTTATCTATACTGGGGAAAATTTCACTTCCTTTTTTCATCTCTCTCCTTTTGCAATACATACAGAAGCCTTATTCAATAACCTCTTATGTAATATCTTCCTCTTTTTGTAAACTCTGTTTCATTTTAATGTGTTCATCTTTCTTTACTATTATGATTTGGTGGTATTTTATGAAGTAATTGATTTCCCCTACAAGAGTGTTGAGTCATGAAAATATTTATTTTATTATGATAGATATTATAGTACCACTACTTATTATGATTTCAGTAACATAGTATGTACTCTACTAATATTTACTGAATCAATGAATAATGGATCTAAGAAATACACCAGAGAAGGACTGTGTATGGAAATCTGTAGGGCAGTGATCTTTTCAGGCAACTTAGACTCAGTTGAGTAATAAGCCTTGAGCCCTGGAGCCTTAATGGGCAGTTTCTGCCTGCAGGGGGCAGAAGGAGTTTGGCTATAACTCCTGAGTCTTTGACTCATGTTTCTGTCACAACCTCTCACAGCTGTCCCCACAGGAGATGTATGCACTATCAGGCAGACAATGCCCCAAGCTCTCAGCATTCTACCTGGACCCTACACCCAGTCATCTGACCACAGCCAGGCATGTCTAGTCCCAAAGACAGATAGCCATGCCCCATACAATATAAGGAGCAGTACACCCTTTTGTTCTGCATATCAAAGACAGGGAGGGGAAAGCCTCAGACATTGTGCTTGGCTTTGGTGAGTTGGAAAGTTACCTCCAAAAGCAGCCCTACTTTGGAGCAGTGGTTGGGAGGGTAGCCAACCTAATTGCCAAAGGATGATTCACCATAGGTGGGAAGGAGTACCACCTGTCCATTAACAGAGAGCCCAACAGTTTCCATGCAGGATTCACACGGTTTGATAAGGTCCTCTGGACCCATCAGGTGTTGTCCAATGGTGTCCAGTTCTCTTTAGACAGTCCAGATGATGAGGAAGGCTATCCTGGAGAGTTGAAAAGTCTGTATGACATATATCCTAGATGGTGGAGAGTTTGTAATCAACTAAAGAGCATAGGACAGTCAAACCACTCCAGTTAATCTCACCAATTCTTCTTCTTCTTTCTTCTTCTTCTTCTTCTTCTTCTTCTTCTTCTTCTTCTTCTTCTTCTTCTTCTTCTTCTTCTTCTTCTTCTTCTTCTTCTTCTTTTTGTTGTTGTTGTTGTTGTTTCGAGACAGGGTTTCTCTGTATAGCTCTGGCTGTCCTGGAACTTACTCTGTAGACCAGGCTGGCCTTAAACTCAGAAATCTGCCTGCCTCTGCCTCGCAAGTGCTGGGATTAAAGGCGTGCGCCACTACCGCCCGGTTCTGACCAACAATTCTTACTTCAACCTAGCAGGCCAGGGCTCCTCAAATATATATGACCACGAAGTTACCATTGGATGTAACTCTGATTCCAACAGGAGTCATTGCCCCAGTAGAAAGAACTGCCTTCAATCAGAGAAAGCCAGTAGAGCTTGGAAAATATCTGCAGGGTTACCACATCCATGGTTTTGACCATAATTTCTGTCTGAAGGAGTCAAAAGAAAAGAAATTTTGTGCAAGAGTGCATCATGCTGCAAGTGGGAGGATCCTGGAAGTATAAACTATCCAATCTGGCATCCAGTTTTAAACAGGAAAGTTCTTGGGTGGTACTCTGAAAGTCAAGAATGGAGCGGTCTATACCAAGTACTCCGATTTCTGCCTTGAGACCCAGAACTGGCCTGATGCTGTCAATCAGCCCCAGTTCCCTCAGGTGCTGCTGAGGCCTGGAGAGGAGTACAACCATACTACCTGGTTCAAGTTTTCTATTGCTTCAAGAAGACAGAAGATGGGACATTGTTCAGGGTCAGGCTAGTCCCCATTCATCTTCTTTGCTTTAAAAGTAATCTAGCATGTTAAGTCATACAGACTGTAGCTGCCATAATAATCAGCTTGAATACTGATATTCTTTCCCAACAGCTGGCTAAAGACTATGTCTAATGACCAGCTCTGTTATCTGTCCAGTGCCATCAACTGGTAGACAAATGGTTCTCTGGACTCCCCTGATTTCATAGGCTCCATTTCACCATCCTGGTTCTATCTTGTCTATTTTCTTTAAGTCTTTCTTTCTTTTGACAGAATTCTGTTTTCCTGCCTCCTCTTTTACCTCAGACTACCATCTAGAAGTTTTAAACAGGTCTTGAGTTCAAGCTGTGAAAATTCAAGTCTCCCTCTGTGCCCCTACCTAAGTCTGCCTGAACATTACTGGGGTCACTGAAGGACCAAGCAGCTTCTCGGACCCTGCTCCACTGGAGCCTTTCTTCTCAGACATACTATAGAAGATACAGAGATGGCTGAGCAGTAAAGAGCACACACTGCTCTTGTAGAGCTTCAGAGTCCAGTATGTCAGGAACAAGTACTCTCTTCTATCCATGAGTGTGGGAATACCCACACTCATGCACATCCACACATCCACAACAGTTAAAAATATTTTTTAAGATATTTTCTTTATTTACATTTCAAATAATATCTCCTTCCCCAGTTTCCCCTCAGGGGGAAAAAGAAATCCTGTTCACCACCCCCCCCCAACTCACCAAACCACCCTCTCCCTCTTCCTGGACCTGGCATTCCCCTATACTGGGCCATCAATCCTTCACAGGACCAAGGGTTTCTTCTCTCACTGATGACCAACTTGGTCATCCTCTGCTATACATATACAGCTGGAGCCATTAGTCCCACCATGTGTACTATTTGGTTGCTAGTTTAGTCCCTGGGAAGAGGCAAGTGAATCTCTGTGAATTCAAGGCCAGCCTGGTCTATAGAGTTAGTTCCAGGACAGCCAGGGCAATGCAGAGAAACAAAAAACAAACAAAAAAACAAAAACAAAAAAACAAAAACAAGGGCTGCGTGGTGGTGGTGGTGATGGTGGTGGTAGTGGTGGTGGTGGTGGTGGTGATGGTGGTGCAGACCTTTAATCCCAGCACTTGGTAGGCAGAGGCAGGCAGATTTCTGAGTTAGAGGCCAGCCTGGTCTACAGAGTGAGTTCCAGGACAGCCAAGGGCTACACAGAGAAATCCTGTCTCGAAAAACCAAAAAAAAAAAAAAAAAAAAAAAAAAAAAAAAAAAAAAAAAAAAAAAAGAAAAGAAAAAAGAAAAAAAAAGGATAAGTCTCTGGGAGATCTGAGGGTACTAGTTAGTTCATATTGTTTGTTCTAAGGGACTGTAAACCTGTCATCTCCTTGGGTCTTTTCTATGCTAAATCTTAAAAAGTAAAAGAAAAATCACTTTAGAAACATTAGAGTGAGTTGAACTAAGTTTTTAGAGATGGTGTGATTCAAATTGTAAGATTCAAATACTCAGAATAATTTCATTTTTCCTGCATTTGAGATTACTTAGGAGCTTGGCTAAGGTGTAGCAAGATGCACAGGCATAGAAGGTAGGAGCCTCATCCCAACATTGCCTAGAGCATTCAACATTGCACTAGAAGTAGATGTTCCCTTGAGATGAAATGGGTGGAGGCTCTTCATTTCCTCAGAGAGTACATTATTGCTAATGTGCATAGGCTGCTGATTTTGAAAAAAAAAATTATAGTTTATGTTATTAAATGCTACAGTCAGTTCAAATAAAACAAAAATTTTATCTTCAAAAAAAAGTAAATCTAAACAAAAGTCTTCACAGGAACCAACATGGACCATTCTTTCCCAGTAATTCTCAAATGTTGGATACCCAAAGAATAAATATAAATGTATGTTCAGCTTCTTGAGGTTGTGTTCTGCTGTAAATTCAATATATGCCATTTTTTCACCTGAATGAAACTTTGCCATCTCCATAACTGATATATTCCATTATTAGAGTGATTTATGTTCCACTTTTCTCAACATTGAAAGAATTAACAGAATATCAATCAGATTGAGATACAGTGATAATGCTGTCTATGAGGGTCCATATATATATATGTTTATGCATTCATATGGATTTATATATTAATATGGGTGCAACATTTGGACTGGGAATCAGGTAGTAAATCTAACGATATGTACAATATGTCCTCATATCTTTATAAACTGTTATAAATGGCATCCTTTTTTGGAAATTTCCTAGAAATACATGTAATGTGATTCCTTTGAATTATATTTTATCCTGTATTCATATTGTATTTGAATCTCATTTTGCAAACTGAATTCCTAAAAAATCTCGATTAGCATAAATCCATTTTGCTTATTCCTACATCCCTCTATCTCTGTTCTCAGCCTACTGACAAGTAATTTGCCATTAGAATAATATCTTTATTTTTGTTTTTTATGAATCATGGAATAATTTTCATACATGGCCTTGTTGGAGGCTGAGCATTTTTATACACTTAAAGGATTTGTGCTTCTTTAATACACTGATACAAAAGTATAAGACCACTTTATCATTATCATTAATCAATGCTGTTGCCTTTACTTAAATGCTTGGTTCATTAACTCTAGCTCATTGTGATGAATCTTCAATCTTACTAAAAGGATGAAGCTGTACTTTGCAATAAGAAAATCAACAGTCCCTGAAATTTTACCAAAACATATTTAAATATGCTTCTATAATATACCCACTTGTCTGAAAATGGAACATACACTGAAATAAATTTAAAAGAGAGATGTTACAAATTAAATTCAGTGGGATATACCAAAAGTAGACATGAAGGTAGGAAGGGGACATATTAGGAATAAGAGTACCAGTGGGAAGAGGGGCATAAGAAAGAGGAATGGATGGTGATAAGATGGAAATTGATCACGGACATGTCTGAAACTAGTACAGAAGTTAAAATGATTAACTACTCTTGCAGAAATCCTGGGTTCAGTTCCCAGCATCCCACATGGCAGCTCATAACACTGTAAACTCCAGTGTCAGAGCTGGTACAATGCTGTCTTCAGGTATGCATGAGCACTAGACATGTATGTGGTGCTCATACGTACATGAAGGAAAAGCACATGCACATAAAAAAATCTTTAAAATCTATGAAAATGAAAAACAATAAAAGAGAGATTTCATGATTAGTACTTTAAAAATGTATTAGTGTTAGTGTTAGTGTTTGGAAATAAATAGAATAGAAATAGTTGTTGTGTGATATTCTCCTGCTATCTATATCTATAGATATAGATATAGATATAGCTATCTCTCTCTCTCTC
>JADRCC010418153.1:0-10680 GCA_019843855.1 Hylomyscus alleni
TAGTCCATGAGCAGCCCCATGCATAGGTTACAGTTGGAGAGGAGTTCATCCTGTGACAGTGACAGGGAGAGTTCAGGGCTTCCCCTGCATTGGAGCTGTCCAGGGAACTTGATTCCTTGGTTTGTAACTATTGATTTTTTATTTAACATAGTTTGCAAAATGTTTGTTTTAGAGTGTGAATGCTTTTAATCCCTAATTTTACTCCTCAGTCTAAAAAACATAATCAGCTTATAATTCTAATTTTGTTTCTCATATACTAGTTTTAAAAACAACTGGCCAATTATCAATAATTTCTTCATTTAAAATCTGCAAGTTCTTATGCACTGTAATATATCTTTCCTTTCACACTTAAAACAGCAGTTGAGATTTCAGCAAAAACTGAGCCCCACATTTGCAGGTCTTGAGTTAATTAATCATCTGTTCAATAATCACTGGGTGTGGCATTTTAGAAAAGCCTCAATCTGTGAGACTAAAAAGATAATTGAAGTTTCATTAGAGTCCTCAGATCATTTTGAATTGAAATGATTCTGATGTTTCTATATGCAACTTGTATGTTTTTAAAGAGTATCCATGGTCACACCAATAGGTTTCATTCCTTTCCCCCAACTCCAGTATAGTCTAACTTTTAGGAATCCACTTTGGAAAGTACAGTTTTAATTTGTTTTCTTTAATTATATTTTAAAAGTCAGCAAATTTACTTGGTAAAATAAACATTTACCCAGAAGATTGAAGCAAATTGCTTTTAGGAAAGATTTTAAAAAATGTTTATCGTAGGCAATAATGCATGATTTTCGAGGAAATTAAAAAACTGTTTTGACACCAGGCAGTGGTGGCACACAACTTTAATCCCAGCGCTGCATGGGAGGCCGAGGCAGGTGGATTTCTGAGTTCAAGGCCAGCCTGGTCTACAGAGTGAGTTCCAGGACAGCCAGGGCTACACAGAGAAACCCTGTCTCAAAAAAACAACAACAACAAATGTTTTGACTCATACAACCTTTTTCAGTCTACATGCCTGCATGTGAACATGGTGGCTCATATCGCCAATCCCAGCATTGGGAGGCTGAGGTGGAAAGATCCAGGAGTTCCATTCAGATCATCCTCAGCTCCATAGCAAGTTAGGGACCAGCCTCAGCTCCATAGCAAGTTAGGGACCAGCCTCAGCTCCATAGCAAGTTAGGGACCAGCCTCAGCTCCATGAGACTTTGTTTCTAAGACAGAGAAATACAGACTGGAGAGATGTCTGCTCTTGAGAGTTCAGTTTCCCATCAACCACATTGGCTTACAGCCATCTATACTGGGATCTGATGCCCTCTTCTGGCATGCAGGTGCACCTGCAGATGGAGTTCTCATACATAAAATAAATAAATCTTTCAAAGAAAAGCCCATGTCTGTGAGCACATGCTTTTTTTTCAGTTTTGCCTTCCTCTCAATTCATAGATGAGTTCAGGTGCCTTTAAGAAAGGAGATACGTGTGAGGCATTAATGCCATTGGCAGAAAGTGTCCGAGCAAGTCCTTTGCTCCCATAACCCCTTCCCACCCTTGTCAGCACAATGGAGTCTCCCTGGGAACTTGAAAGTAATCTTGTTACCCTAGACTTAACCCAATGCCAGTTGATCAGAATGCCTTGGACTAGTCTTCTATGGGGTGACTCTGGTGTGAGGCAGAGTTTAGGAGCAATGAAAATAAAGAACTGTGCCTGCCTTCCTGGTGTGGGGCCTTAGATTCATCAGTTGTAAACATTGGTCCCCTCCCTTTTCTATAAAAGTGGTTGTTGGATGAACTGTTGTCTAAGTCTTAGTATCCTTTTCAGAACCAATTTTTTTGTGGGATTTTAAAACTGAAGCACTGTAGAAGTATCCATCTTTCATGCCAATAATATTACAAAGTTCAGATTTTTTAAAATTTATATACAACTATTTCTAAAATTCAGATTTGCCTTCCCTCAAAAATTTTCACTTTACATTTTAGATGGTATGGACAGATGGCCAATAGAACACTTTGTTCCCTAGTTCACATCATCTATGACAGACTTAGGGGTAGAGGAATATAGTGTCTAAAGGGTCATTTCTACTTATTAATATTTCACTTAAAACTAATTTGGAATACCTGCCATTAATACTACACCTTATGCTATATTGAAATAAATACTTATTTCGGGGTAGCCAGTCCTATCAGCAGTTTTGTGGGCACTCATTCATATTTAGTAAGTTTTCTACGAATAATCATACAGAAGTGATTTTAAATGCTTTTATTCAGTATGCAGAACTTTTCATTACTTACTCTAGGGAGCTAATGATCTGTGGTGTTAAATGAATAGTCATCTGCAATCTAAGGCCTAGCCAGAAATTCCTACTATTTTAAATGTAAACATATGTACAAATACTACAACTTGCACAGAACAAAAGGTTCTATAGGTAGAAGGGCAAATGCTAGGAGGGCTATATAAGCATTTGCACATGGCCATAGTCAAGAGAAGTCACATGCCCTCTTAAACCATGTTGTCTAGTTGTGTAAGAAATCAGAGCACTGTAAGTAGAATGGTGCTGTTCTAACTGCAAGATGTCAGGGCTTCTTGGGAAGTCAGCCCTGCTTGAAAATGAGAAAACGAATTGCTTCAAATATTTTTTTTCTTTCCACAGTGTGACCTTAGCAATATATTACCACATAAAGAACAGGTGAGCATGTTAAAATCCGTCTTATTCCAGCTAATTACCTACTAATACCAAATATTAAGATAGAACCATAGAAAACAGAAGCTATAGAGTGCTTTTATTACAATATTGAAATGAATCTTCTAATAGAGTTCTTTGTTCTTAAGACCTTTTAAACAGTCTCTAGTTACTTAAGATTCTAAACTTGCTGGTTTATATACATTAAAACGTAAAAATGTCCATTGTAACCAGCACATAATTTTTCAAACTTGATCCTAATAATTTTTTAACTAATTTCTTGTTGTGGTATCTCCTCTGCATGCATTGTAGGTTGTTTAACAATGTTACGATTGTCTGCTCCCATTGTGATAATCAAAAATCACAGCAAAGAGCCATCTTGTTAACATATTTTTTTTAAAAAAAGTGACTTTTCTGCTTAAAATTGAGAAAAAATCTCATTTGCATTTTTATAAATTTTAATGTAGGTCTTTGTAGAAAGACAAGTAGATTTTCATGTTTCTCTGTCTTCACTTTCAGTTTGTTTTAAAGAACCACGAAACCAGTTCTCACTCATATACATTTGAAGGAAAGTTATTTTTAAAGCTTTCAGGTTTTGTGATACTCTGTAGCACTACCCTGAAGCTCCAGAAGGATGTTTCATTGTAATAGTATTGTGTATTTCCCGATGAACTTTTACACTGTACTCATTGTGTAATGTATACTAAATGAATCTTTTACTCGTACATAGTCGGATGATACATCCTGGTCACATGGAAGATAATGAGTCACCCTTCTGTATAATGTTAGCAGAAAGTGTGAGCATGGAGAAGCTGTAAGACACATAGCAGAAGGCACAGGGTCCCTAGCTTGGCTTTTACAGAGCTTGACAGCTTGAATTTTATCATGACAAATCATGTTTTCCTCAAAGTGACAGGCCACTACATTCAATTTTGAGAGTATTTGTAGTTACACATAAAAATGATATTCTATAACAAGGGCTGGTTGAGTTCACAAGTAAATTACATTCAGAATGTTAAAAAAGAAAGGTCAGGATTTAATGACATTAGTTATCCTGTTTCCTCAAAGAAGAGCAAACTCTGGAAACAAGTGCAGTGCCATGGAAAGGAAGAGCGTGCTGGCAGAGCTGGGTCATGCCAGGGTCAGTTCACTCACGCTCTCTCACAGTCGGCATGATGTAAGAAGCAGGCATTGCTTCAATATATATGATGAACAGTTTTGGAGCCTGCTCAGGGACTCTCCTGAGTCCACAACCTCAGAGAAGCAGTGCCTAAATAAGTGCACTTTATTTGTTTAATGAACTTTTATACACACACAAAACACAAAATGGTGTTTTTTAAAAAGGGGGCCCCCTAAGTTTTAATACATACTATTTATAAGAAGCAAGTGTATAACTTAAAAAAAATAACAATGCAGAGAATTAAAGGTAGAAAGCTGTGAAAGTTAGTTCACATTCATAAAAGTTCTAAGTTCCTGAATGTCTACCACTGCCTTTATGAGGAGGAAGTATAACCTGGTTATTGGCACTGCTAAGAGTGTCAGTGCTTCACAGGCACACTCACTAGCAAAGATACCACAGTGCTGGATAAAATGAGCTTTTAAAACCGGAATCCAGGAGAATTGTAAACCACTTGCATTGTTAAAGATTGGGCTTCCCCTGTCGGTCTCACCCTACATCCATCCAGCAGTTGTTAACTAAGATACTATTAACACGGCCTTGTATTGTTAAATTTTACAGAGATGCAAATAGATCCCTGGACATTTTTGATGAGCGGTCACATCCTCTCACTGTAAGTATCTGTTTGCCTTTCTAAAAATTATATTTTCCTTTCCTAGAATTGTGTTTGCTTCCTGTCTGCATGTTATGTAGCTGATTAGTATGAGAAAACTAGTCCCTCCAGCTTGAGTTAGGAGTGTTGTGCCATGGCTATGATAGAGTAACAATTGGCTTGATGCTTTGCTTAAGTAGTGAGCTAAGGGAAGTAAATCTATTGTCTTATATAATAGAAAATTCAGCTTTTCAAAAAATAATATTAACATCAAGCAATATAAATATCTGTAAACAAATCCAACAAATATGAAAAAAAAAAGGAAAGGAAATTAGGAAATTTTAAATTGGCATAAGCCAGGTGAGGTTTTGGGTATATCTGTAATTTCAGTACCTTGAAGGCTGAAGCAAGATAGTGATTTGAAAGACAGTCTATGTAGTAAGACCCTAACTTGAAAAACAACCAATCAATCAAGGAACCTGTACAAATTTAAGAAGTCACTTCATCAGACACCTGCTGGCCACTCTTGATACTTCAGAGGCACTCATGCTGGTGGCTGTTACATGGACAGTGTTAGAGTACTTCATCTAAGATAGCTAGAGTATTACACACTGATACTTTATGGAACTGATATATATTTAGTTCATCATTGCCTGAAAATGTCATTCTTACCAATTGCCTGCAAGATCCCGCACTGTTTTATATTGAAAAAAAAATTGAAAGTCACTGGATGTGGTAACACATACTTTTAACCTCAGCACTCAAGAGGAAGCTTCAAAACAAGTATACAAACAAAAAAATTAAATGAGTCATACTACCCGGGCCAACAAGATGGCTCAGCAAGTAAAAGAACTTGCTGCCACGCCTGATGATCTGTGCTTAACCCCCAACACTGTAAAGGGAAAGGACCAGCCCCTAAAGTTGTCCTTTGACCTCTTGTGTGCACTGTGGCTGTGCATGCCCATACACATATTTATACAAACGTACACAATAAATGCTGTAAAAGCAGCCATACTACCCAACTGAAATTATCTTAAGGAACAGGTGCACACAATGTGGAGACAGACTCAAGTATTCTTAAGAATACTTAAAAGATTTCCTTCAGTCAGTACTTATATTGTATTTTTTTTCTTTCAGAGAGAGAAAGTTCCAGAGGAGTACTTTAAGCATGACCCTGAGCACAAATTTATTTATAGATTTGTCCGTACACTTTTTAGTGCTGCACAGCTGACAGCGGAATGTGCAATCGTGACATTGGTAAGCTATTCCTTTCCTCACAAGCTTCCTTAGAAAGCTCGTACCCAGATATATTTAATCCCTAAAATGACCATCAAAACTTTAATAAGAACTTTCTGAAGGAATGCAAAGACACATACTTGAATTTAACAGTCATTATGGTTTTAAAATGTCACCATTGTCTTTATTATCACAAAACAATTGCTATTAAAGGCAGAGACAGAGCTCTCTCCTCAGCCGTCAATACACATATACAGGCATGTTGATGGGGCAAGAGTGAGAAGCAGTAACAAGCCCAAGTGGGTCACCAGTCGAATTTGCTGTGGTTTAAGGTTCAGGCCAAGCTGTGTTCCCCAGTTGCTTCTGTTGTGTACTATGCTTGATTACTGTCCAGTTCTCTGATCCTTCAATGATGGGTGCTAAACCACCTCTGCTGATTATTTATTTCTGCCTATGAAGTTGCCCTGGATTATAGTACAGTAGTTCTTAGAAAGGCTTTGTGAACTTGCTAAGCTACAAGTGTGTACTTGCCTTTATGTCATCCACTGAGAAGGCCTATAGTAAGACTATTGTTTTGAATAAAGCATGTTGTTCTAGCATTTAGGATTTTACTGCCCCAGCAGTAAATACATAGTGAAAAGTCAAATGATTGGCCCTGAGGAAAGATGACTACCTACTCCTTTAGCATCCAGTTATACTCTGAAGAAGAGACATGTGCTATGTTCATGATCAGAACCTCCCTGTGGGCACTAATGGTGTGGAGGAAGGAAATTGGGTTGGAAAGAGACGGGGGAGGTTCTTGTAAGTGAGGGAAGCTGCCATTCCTGGAAGAGCAAAATGGCCCTGCCTGACCCTTGAATCCAAGACTGCAGAATGAATTTGAGTCAGAAATAAAGAATTAAAAATATTTGTTGAAATGCAGAGAACATTAGCAATGAAAATGGGCAACCAGCCCTCACAGATCTATCTTCAGTGTTTGAGAGACAAGTCTATAGGGAGGAGGCTGAGCACACTGGGAGGAAATGCAGGAATGAGTAAGGCAAGATAAGACACTCCCACAATGGTAAGGCACTCCCACCATGCAAATGCTGAAAGAGGCCACAAGCATAAAACCTGGACAGCTGTTCCATACCACTGTTGTAGCACCAGGACAGAGAAAGCACATGGGATGGAAGTCTTGCCTTGAGAGTGCATTCCAATAAGGAAGACCACAGGTGTTTTTGCAGGTAGTTGCTTTTTGCCATGAAAATTAAGCTTGGTAAAAAAAAAAACAAAACTGGAGAGTTTTTGTTTTAGCTAAATGAACAGAAGACTTCCTTAGAGAAGTGGCATGAACAACAGCCTAACTGCAAAGAGGAAGCAAGAAGCTTAGGTATTACAGGCCGTGGAGCAGTGCCGTACCTAGGACTTTCAACCTGTGGGTCGTGACGGCTTTACCAAACCTCCATCTCCAAAAATACTTTACATTATGATTCATAACAGTAGCAAAATTAGAATTATCAAGTAGCAGTAAAGACAGTTTTATGGTTAGGGGTCCCACACCATGGGGAAGTGCATTGAAGGGTCGCAGCATTAGTGAGGTGGATCCCCTGGGCAGGTCTGTGATGCAGGGACATTCCATGTGTTCAGGGAAAATGGAATGGCCATGTGGAGAGTGAGGACTAGGGGAAATTGGGGGAAGGAGGTACCAGAGTCAGTCTCACAGGGAGAGGTTCCAGGTTGGTTAGTAACTTTTGTTAAGTCTTGAGCATGAGAAAAGATGATCTTAATTTAGGAGGCTTTCCTACCTGTTTTTTGGAGACATAGACTATAATTGGAGGTCAGACTAGAGGCAAGTGGAACATTAGGAAGCCATACAGTGATATATGCAAGCAGTGAAAAAATGCCCAGGATAGAGATTTGTTAGATTACCAATGAAGACAACAAGAACAGACAGGTGTTGCTTGCTGACTGAAGAAGGATAACAAGAGTTTGGGCTTCTACAACCAGGCAAGTGGAAAGGTGAAGTAAAAAGATCTTGGTCTGTAAGTGAAGGCACTGGTGAGTGGCTTGGCAAGAGCTGTTTCAGAATAGTGATAGCACCCAGAGGCAGAAGCAAGTGGGTGCACTAAGTGGTTGGCTGGAGGTGGGCTGGCTTGTGCATGATCCGCTGCTGAGCTGAGCTGAACAGAGCAACCAGACATTTACACTGAACTAATCTCTGGCAGGGGGAGAAAGTCTTTTTTTTTTTTTTTTTTTTTTCTAAAAGGCATTTGGAGGACAAATGCTGTGCACAGTGGGATGGAGCCAGACCCACACAGCAGAAGGGTTGGCTTTGATTTGAGGAAAACAAAGTTCTCTCTTCCACCAACACGGGACAAGTGTTACGGAGGACCAGAGCCTAACATACCTGTCAGAAAAGAGCAGCCAAGGTTTGCCAGTGCTCCGTTGCTCTCTGACTATTTCTGGAAGAACCAGGGGTACCCTAAGAGAAAGATTCATTCCTCAGATACTTGAGAGTGCCAGGTATGGGGGCTGGAGGATAATCTCCGAGAACGTGTAATATTTGGCAGACATTTGTGTTTGGAAAAAAACTGAGTTTGAAGAACATTACGAAATCTGAGCCATTAGTCTAATGACCTTAAAAAAAGTGATTATCTCTTAAAAGTAAACTCCTTTTTTGCCTTTTTATCTTGATAGAAAGCACTTAATATCATATATGGGCTGCCTTCTAAACCGAACTCAACATCTGGTTTCTACCAATTAGAAATCATAAATACTTGTTGGGAGCTTCTCTTGCCATTCTCCAAACAGGATTATTTGCATTACCATTTACGTTGTATTTAGTATTGTCACTAATCTAGAGGTGATTTAAATATAGGGCTCGAGACTAAAACAGGAATAAATTGAGTTCAGGGCCAGTCTAAGCTATATAGTGATACCCTGTCTCACAAAGCAGACACTCATGATCTGCCTGCTTCAGTCTGTGGAGTGATTAAAGGCAAGGGAATTAATGAAGTTGCAGATTATGTAAGAGGGAAATGGCTTTTAGGAAGTGAAGGCAGAGAAGAAGAAATGATTGTGTAAAGGACCATCCTTGGGTGCAGGTGGCTCTGTAATGGCACTGTGCCTGTGGTGCTGCTCTACCCAGCAGCCACTGGGAGGCTCTCTTGTCCTAGTTCCACACAGGGTTACTCCAAACTGGAAAAGGTTTAAATAGTCTCAGGGTGGCTTGGTTTTTATACACTTAAGCCTAGCATTAGCAATCCTATAAAATTACATGTGAGAAACTTGAGTTTAATGAACAGCCAGAATCTGCACTGAACCTGTTTGCTGCTCTGTAAGCATGAAAATGACACCAATATCACTCACTCTTCAGGATGCCCTTTACTAATGACAGTCCTTGCTTTGATGCATGGGTGAGGGGGCAGCAGAGATGTCTGACTTCAGGTCTCTTATAGCCTCTTGCTGAGGTAGAGCAGAGTCTGTAGAACTACCTAATGAAACACAGAGGAGGCCTGTCATCTACACATTCAGTATGTACACTGAACTAAGTCAAAGACCAGTGCTCTATTCTGCAGGTTTACTTAGAGAGGCTCCTAACTTACGCTGAGATCGACATTTGTCCCACCAACTGGAAAAGAATTGTTTTGGGAGCCATTCTTCTTGCCTCCAAGGTTTGGGATGATCAGGCTGTATGGAATGTAGACTACTGCCAGATCCTCAAGGACATTACGGTTGAGGACATGTGAGTATGTAAGGTTTTAGAATGCTTTCGGAACCATTTTTCTAGTACTCTTAATTTGCTACCATACCATAAAGTTTTACATAAAACTTGAAGAATGTTTTTAAAGGCTATTTAAAACTCTTGTTTAGAAGTTCTTTTTTGGTTTTTTGAGACAGGGTTTCTCTGTTTAGCCCTGGCTGTCCTGAAACTCTCTCTATAGACCAGGCTGGCTTCGAACTCAGAAATCCACCTGCCTCTGCCTCCCAAGTGCTGGGATTAAAGGCATGCGCCACCATCGCCCGGCTGTTTAGAAGTTCTTAAAACTTGCCAGGCAGTGGTGGCACACACCTTTAATCCCAGCACTTGGGAGGCAGAGGCAGGCCTGAGTTCAAGGCCAGCCTGGTCTACAGAGTGAGTTCAGGGCTACACAGAGAAACCTTGTCTCAAAAAACCAAAAAAAAGTCCTTAAAACTTTCCACCATGTATGTTTTGTTATAATGTATTTCTGTTCAAAAGAATAAGTTAACTGAGCAGCTGCTTAGACAGTGGAACTAGACGTAAAACTACATTTCTATCTCCAACTTTACAGCAGTTCATAGCTTCCATCATTAACTGGTAGGTCTTGATATATATGTATAATAATGTTTTGATAAACTATTTTTCTTGTAGTTTTGGTGACCTTTGCAAGGACAGTGTAGTACAGTATATACTTTATTACTTTTTAAAAGTCTCCTCCCTTTTTAAGGTGCTTTTGAAGGGGTCTGCCTGTGTTCATGTCTCAGAGCATCTAGACTTCTGTAAGGTTTATTAGCTTGAGCCTAAGTCATTCATTGTCTATTTACTTTTGCTGCCCCCTCCTTTTAATCTGAGCGTTTATAACAGAAACTGTGAAATTCAAAATTAAAAGTTTTACTCCTCTGCATGTGGAGTGTTGTTTGTTTTTAGAGATGTCTCATGAGCAAGGAAGCTCCAGGATTCCTCTCGGGCAGCCCTAGAAGCAGCTCAGAGGTTTCATTGAGTTGTGAGCACACTCAGCACTTGACCAGTTACAGCAGTGCTCTGCAGGCTCCAAGTTCACTGAGATCATAGCCTTAGTGATGTCCACTAGCATGGGACTCCTGCTGTAATGGCAAGGATGTGTGCGAAAGCAGGATGCACACTGGAGAGGTTTCCAGCAAACTCTGAAAGTGCCCACTTGACAGTGAAGATGTCACTTTATGGGTAGCACTCAAGAAATAGTGTAGTTATGAAGAAACTCCTTGATTACATTGACCATCATAGGAATATCATGGTGTGAAG
>JADRCC010418156.1:0-22350 GCA_019843855.1 Hylomyscus alleni
ATGTGTCATTTTGGTTATTGGTTTATTCCCTGGGAGCTCTGGGAGGTACTAGTTAGTTCATATTGTTGTTCCTCCTATGTGGCTGCAAATCCCTTCAGCTCCTTGGGTCCTTTCTCTAGCTCCTTCATTGGGAACCCTGTGCTCAGTCCAATGGATGACTGTGAGCCTCCACTTATGTATTAGTCTGGACACTAGCAGAGCCTCCCAGGAAACACCTATATCAGGCTCCTGTCATCAAGCACTTGTTGGCATCCAAAATAGTGTCTGGGTTTGGTGATTGTATATGAGAAGGATCCCCAGGTGGATCAGTCTCTAGATTGTCCTTCCTTTAGTCTCTGCTCCACACTTTGTCTCTTCAACTCCTTCATGGGTATTTTGTTCCCCTTTCTAAGACGGATCAAAGTATCCACACTTTGGTCTTTATTCTTGAGTTTCTTGTTGTTTGTGGATTGTATCTTGGGTATTCCCAAGCTTCTGGACTAATATCCACTTATCAGTGAGTGCATACCATATGGGTTCTTTTGTGATTGGGTTACCTCACTGAGGATGATATTCTCCAGATCCATACATTATCCTAAGAATTTCATAAATTCTTTGTTCTTAATAGCTGAGTAGTACTCTATTGTGTAAATGTACCACATATTCTGTATCCATTCCTCTGTTGAGGGATATCTGAGTTCTGTTCAGCTTCTGACTACAGTAAGGTTGCTATGAACATAGTGGAGCATGTGTCCTTATTACATGTTGGAGCATCTTCTGGGTATATGCCCAGGAGTGGTATTGCAGGGTCCTCAGGTAGTACTATGTTCCCTTGACATTTTTATGAAATAGTCTAACCTGACCATAACTTGCATTTATCTAGGCCTTGACTGTTAGTTTCCATTTTTACACAGTAGAGTGAATATAGTAATTCTGCTAATATAAATTAATATTTGAAAACAGGACAATACAGTGTTAAAAATTGCTTGAATTGCCAGGTGGTGGTGGTGCATGCCTTTAATCCCAGCACTTGGGAGGCAGAGGCAGACGGATTTCTGAGTTTGAGGCCAGCCTGGTCTACAGAGTAAGTTCCAGGACAGTCAGTGATACACAGAGAAACCGTGTCTCAAAAATACAAAAAAAAAATTGCTTGAATCATATGTATATCTGAGGAATAATGTAATCATATAAGTTTTCTATGTGCTATTGTTCATTTACTTAAATCTACTGGAAGTAATTTATGCTATGTAGTTATTTAAATATTCCATTGTAATGGATTATTTAGTTTAGTTTTTATGAAGATAAACAGCCAAAAAGTATTAATTGACACTTTTGAAATCAGACTAATGTCAAACCTCACAATTATGAACTTTTCATTTCTAGGAAGTCCTTTTATCATTACAGCATTGAAGAATGATTTTGCTTTATACAATTCTACTAGATATATTTTGACAGGTATTCAATTTCCATTTGTTTTAAAACAAAAAGTATCCATTTCCTTGACACTACTATTGATCTAAGTCTTTAAAAAAAAGAATTAGCAAGAACAAAGTATGATCTCCAAGAATATCAATTCTCTCAAAAATATCTGAAAATTTAAAATGAATGCTAATTTACTTATCTATTAGGAAAATCAAATACATTTATTTGAGACAAAACTTTAATGACTTAAATGTTATCCCCATATTTGGAGAGTTTGTAGCTTTTCTGTTGCTTTTACCACCATTTACAAAGAAGACTGGCAGATTTCCTATACTGAATGTGAAGGTTAGATTCAAAGAAAATTAAAGAGAAAAGAAGAAAATAAATGCAGAACAAAATAGAGAAAGAAATACAAAACCAAAGAAATAATCCACACGATGAAAATCACTTTCCAAAGTCATTATATTACATGTAATTTGTGTTTGGCTTTAATTCCTTATCTCAGAATATATTTTCCCACCATTTTGTGAAGGCTCAACGTAGAATAACATTAATGTTGATAGCTACTCCTTTTAAGGTAACATTTCATTAATTTTAAATTTCAGAGTATTTTAAAATCATATTGACTCTCCACTCCTCTAATCACCTTTTCCATTCATTCTTACACTCCACCACTTCATCTGTCTCTTATTAGTAACTTACTGAGTCTAAGTCAAATTGGTACTGACTATATACTCCCAGCCATCCACAGGAACATGTTCAATCTATGTGGATTATATCCTTATAAAACAAAAAACCTTTGTCCATACCACAAATGCCACAGCTTTTCAGTTTAGGGTCGATACATGATTCTTTCTCATTTCATTGTTACAGTGTTGACTAGCTTGATCTTGTATATATCTGAAACAGATAATCATATATATTATGAATTCCTAAGTGCAGGATTCCTGCCATATCTAAAAGCAATGTTTCACTACAACCTACACCAAATTAGGTCTTGAAGTCTTTGTTTCCTCTTCTGTAAAAGACTGTGGCTCTTGCAGTTGTTGTGCAACAGTGTCTGATGTAGATGTTGAGTTGGTGATAGACATTTCACTGACACTTTTCTCAGCACTTTGATCAATTTTACATTTCTACATTAGCCACCAACCCTGAAGAAATTAACTTTTCTAATGAGGTCTGAGATCAGAACTTATTTACTTGTGTAAAGATACAAATGTAGAAGGAACTTTGATGTCATATCCACTTATCCCAGTAAGAGTTTTGAGCCCTCTGGCCCTTGTTAGCTTCTAAACCATCTGGGATATCTTTGTAATATTTCTTATACTGGGCATGAATTTCCTAATGTACTATTGTCTCAAAGTCAATCAAAATACAAGCAGTTATCCCCACAGCATTTATTCTAATGTATCCATGGATATAGCATACCACAAAGGTCATAATAGCCATTTGATGGGTATACAGAAGGGTAAGATCTAATGTCACACAGGAGCCTAGAGGGCAACTTCCAGGACTTTGAAAATTTCATAATTTGTGTTTAACTTGTCATCATTCCTCTCCTCAATTTTACCCATATATATATACTCCTTCTCTACCCCATCCCCAAACTTTTTACTTTTGATTTTTACAATTTAAAATCAGCAAAGTAGAGTACATGCTGCCCATATACTCTTGTCATAAACTACTCAGTGTGTTCTTCCATTGGAACATGGTCAAACGATCCTGAAGGATACCTGAAAAGGATGATTCTTCATCCTTTTCCATCAACTGATAATAAGTCCAGAGCTGGGGGTGAGACTCCGTGTGCAAACCCCTTGCTGGCATTTTGCATGACTTGAGCTTGTGAGAGCTGTCATATCTGCCTTGAGTTCATTTGTGCAGCTGTCTAGCTTTGTCAAGAAAATAATATTTTCTTATAGTATCCATTGTCTCTGACCCTTAAAATCTTTCCTCTCCTTCTCCCACAATAATCCTTGAGTCTTAGAAGAAGATAGTGTGATACAGATGCCCGGCTTAGGGTTGTATATTCTACAGACACTACATCATGGTCATCTGTGGATCTCTGTGTAAATAACCATCTATTACAGAAAGAAATTTCTCTGATTAGTGTTATTATAGCAGTAAATTATTAGGAATCAGTTTAATCTTGTGGAGTAGGCTGTAAATCTAACTAGAAAATAGTTATCTTCAATCGCAATGTTTGTGCCACTATTTATTGTACCATTCAGCATGCCTTCCCAGGCTAGTTATTGCTTCATGTGGAATGTTCACAGATAGGTAAGGTTGATTACTTATCTCATTTTTTCAAAGGCATAGCACTTTTTTATTTATTTATTTTTTGGTTTCCCGAGACAGGGTTTCTCTGTGTAGCCCTGGCTGTCCTGGAACTCACTCTGTAGACCAGGCTGGCCTTGCCCTGTGAACACCAGACCCTGGGGGTGAGTCTTCCATATAAGTGTTAATTTGATGTATCCTTCTTCTATGACTTAAATAGGTGGCATCTTCAGCAACTGAGCTTCACAGACACATTCTAGAGAGTAGTAAAAAGACCACTGCTTATAGACTATGGTGTTTGTAGATCAATGGTAACTCACATGCCCAAAAGTCCAAAACAGGTGAGATATTCCTGTCTCCTAAGCTTTTATTCATTATTCCATGATGACTAGTGTGAGCATCATTGTCCCAGTGTAGAGAAATGCCATTTAAACTCTTCTTATACATGTTTATACAAATATTTTGAGTACCCTCTATCTTAGTAAGTTTTTAAATAGCTCTTTATTACCTTTTTATATCTATGTTCATATGTATTTTCCAATGTTTTCTTGGGCTAAAGCAGCATGTAAAAGACAACTTATACAAAGAAAGCATTTAATTTGGAGTTTGCAGTTCTTGATGGTCTATGACCATCATTGTGTTAGTCAGGGTTCCCTAGAGTCACAGAACTTATGGGTACTCTATGTATGGTAAAGGAATTTATTGATCACTTACAGTCTGTAGTCCAACTCCCAACGATGGTCAGCAGAAGCTGTGAATGGAAGTCCATGGATCTAACAGTTGCTCAGTCCCATAAGGCAAGTAGGCAGAGAGAAAGCCTTCCTTCTCCCAATGTCCTTATATAGGTTTCCAGTAAAAGGTGTGGCCCAGATTAAAGGTGTGTGCCACCACACCTTTAATCCCAGATGACCTTGAACTTGGAGATCTTCCTGCCTTAAATCTTCTGGGACTCATAGCCACTATGCCTCAAGATGTCCATGCTAAGATCCAGGCCAAAAACTTGTATTTCTCAGCCTCCAGATAGGATCACAAATGAGCTTTCCAATTCTGGATTGTAGTTCATTCCAGATATAGTCAAGTTAACAACCAGGAATTGCCATTATAATCATACATGGTAAGAATGACTACAGCAGGCAAGGCTGGTATGGTGCTGAATCAGTAGCTGAGATATTATTATTTGATCCACAAGGAGGAGACAGAGAAAGCCAACTGAGACATGGGCTTTTGCCATCTTAAAACCCACCTTCTCTAATAAGGCCACAACTCCTAATTCTTCCCAAATAATTCCACCAACTGAGGACAGAGTGTTCAAATACATAATCCTATGAAGGAAATTTTCACTCAAAATACCATACATATTTACATTTCCTAATAATTGTAACATTCACTGAATGATTATTCACTATGAAAAGAAAATTAAAAGTATTATTTAATAACAACATAAAGAATATGGTACTATATCCCCTTCAGCTTTCTGAAGAATAATGGTATTAGATATGTAATTCAAGATACAAGTAAGACTTTATCCTTTTTTGGTTCTGCAAATTAGAAACACAAATTTCTTATCTAATAAGTCTCAGCATTTGCCTTTATCTGTAAGATGGCAGTGAGACCTTCAGCTGTTTTTATCCTCCTGAATTATCATGGCCAACGAATTTAGTTATATACTTATAACTGAATACCCTGCAAACATGCACACTGTTCCTAAGGTCTGACAACTGACATGCAGTGATTCCAAAACTACCATCTGTCATTGCTTCGCTATTTAAGTTCTTCCCTAAATCTTTTGACTGTTGTACATCTGAGAATGAAAGGCTCTTCTTCTTCCTGAGTTCCTTAAAACTCTCCTCTCTGAACTAGATGGAGTTTTGTCATAACATAAACGTGTTTCTAACCTGAACTTTCTGTTGATAAACAAATTTGAATTGTAAAGCAACTTATCAATCACCCTCATGAATCTGGATAGATCTCTATCATGATGATTGCCATAAATCCATCATAAATAAAGTGAGATATCCTTATATATATGGTACCTGAAGCAAAATTATCTCTAGAAAATGGGGTAAGTACATGCCAGGAGCTGATGAGATCTGTATTTGAATCTCAGTTTTGAATCTAAAATTTGAATAGAAAGGGGAAATACATGTGAAAAGGCAATTCTTTCTACTGGTATAAACTGGTTAGTCTATGCAAGAGAATTGACACGGGAGTTAAATGACCCATGGCTTCAAGCTTTTATTTATCTTTCACTTTCACATCTCTAAGTTTGCATTTCAACTTTTGGTTTTTTATGTTTCGTTAAAAGAGGGTATTATGTTATCATATAAATAAGACCAAAACACAAACTGACTTCAACATATAAACACTTGAATCAGAAAACAACTCCAAATTCTCTCTGGCCCACATGGATTTTGCTCTTCAATATGACATTTAAGAAGAGATAAGAAAATGGAGTGTCAAGTTTTGAAAGTCACTGCTCAGTTGACATTTCTAAACAGCAAGGGATTATAACAATATTAGATAGAAGTTGACTAATCATCTTACAGGTGACCTCAGTTTGTGAACATATTTGAAATCATATGCAATCTTTGCCATCAGTTTACTAGAGTTTGAAAATACCATTTAATAATGTCTCTTTATTAAGATCAACAAAACTATATTTAAATACAAATGTATGTATCCACAATAGTGGGTAACCATTTCAAAAATCAACCTATAGAATAAAATATATGAAAATATGTGGAATGTTATATTTTCTTTAGAAAACTGAAATTGTCTATATTATTTAATCTATGTGCACATTAGCCAGAAGTGAAAATATAAAGTTTTCAAATACATCATTGAAACTTTACCTTTAGAAATATATGAAATTTATGACTACATTTATTACAATAATCATTTATTATAATAATAATCAATAGAGATCCAAATTTTTTGTGGAATTAATTTTGTGGCATCAACAATACAACCAAGTCAGAAAATTTTATACCATTCTCCAGGTCTTACTTACCTGTGAGATTTTAAACTCAGAATATTTATGTACTTCTAGATTGACAAAAATATATGCACGCTTGTCTCACATTTGGTAAAGGTCAAACAAACACGTGTATAGAGACTAATACATTGCCAACGTTTAATTAAACTTTTACACTCTCTTGACACTAAATGCTAGATACTGCTTAAATAAACTATTTTATTAAACCTATAAAGTGAGTTCTATTATCATTTTTATTTTACAATTGAGAAACCTTAGTAAAAATGGATAAGTAACTTGGTCATGAACATACAAAAATTAATATTCTTATTTGTACTCAAATTGTAGCAGAAAGCATTGTTTTAAAATCTTGTTATTCTGAATACCAAATATAGTAGGGAATAAAATAATATGATTCAAAAATGCAGAGCTATTATTTTAAAGAGATTTTTAAAAATAGAAGGAAAGGTAGTTGCCAATGTAAATGAGTATTTGTCTTTCCTATGAAAGAAAAGGATAAAATCTGAAGAAATGGTAAATCTATGGCTAAAATCTGAAGGCAAATCAAAAGCAGGATGCATTGGAAGAGTGCTGTAATTTTGCCCTAATATGGAGTGTAAAATGAATGTGTAATCAGCCTGACCAGGTGCTCTTTTATCTGAGCAACTCAGGCATTTTTCAATAGGAAAGTAGCAGCTAGCTTCGAAAGGATACTTCAGTATTCAACATATATGGGTATAAAACCTGACCCTCCCTTATAAATAGTTGTATAACACAGAAAATTGCTTAACCTCTGTCTCCCACAACTTCCCCAGCTTATGAAATGAGGCAAGTCTTCATAAATTCTCTGCGGTTCTAGTGCAAAACAAAGGAGTAGTTTTTAGATTATACTTAGAACTATGTCTGGCAGAAATGTAGTATAATTTTATTTAGGTGATAGAAATCCTAGGAAAGAAGTCAGGAACCATAGATGCAAGATCACCAACAGAATATAAGAGATAGAAGCGAGAATCTCAGTGGCAGAAGATACCATAGAAAACATTGACAAAATAATCAAAGAAAACACAAAATGAAAAAAGTTTCTAACCCAAAACACCCAGGAAATCCAAGACACATGAGAAGATCAAACCTAAGGATAATAGGTATAGGAGAGAATGAAGAACTCCAACTGAAAGAGCCAGTAAATATCTTCAACAAAATTATAGAAGAAAACTTCCCTAACCTAAAGAAAGAGATACTCATGAACACACAAGAAGCCTATAGAACTCCAAATAGAAGACTTGACCAGAAAAGAAATTTGTCCTGTCACATAATACCAAAATACTAAATACACAAAACTCCAACACAAGGAGAGGAACTACATCTTAGAAAAAGAAAGAAAGCAATCTTCCAACAAAACTAAAAGAAGATAGCCACATGAACAGAATTCCAACTCCCACAACAAAAATAACAGGAAGCAACAATTACTTGATATTTATTAATATCAATGGACTAAATGACCCAATAAAAAGACATAGACTATCAGACTGGGTATGTAAACAGGACTCAACATTTTGTTGCATACAGGAAACCCACCTTAGTGACTGAAACTGCCCGCAGTTTCAGGAACGGGGTTCACTCAGCCAGGAGGGAACAAAGGATCTGAAATAAAGGGTTTGAAATGCAAAGAGAAAACAGGAAGCCAAGTTGGGTCCCAGTCAAGGCTCCACTTTACTGAGAATAAACCAGAGATTTTATAGTCACAAGAGAAACCGAAACCAAGTCTCTAGATTATACTGCAAAGAAAGTTCAGGTGCCAAAGTCCCCAGGTTCAGAAGATCTTCAGGCTGCTGGCATACTCAGGCAGTGGGTGTGCTCAGGCGATGAATGTACACAGGTGATGGGCATACTCAGGCGGCTTCTTCAAAGACGAACAAACAGTCAACAGAGAGCATCTGTCTTAGCTCCCAGGTGTTAGCCTCCAAGCAGAGGCTGCCAGAAGTCTAATGGCTGAAGTGAAGGAGGAAGGTAGCAAGTGACAAAGACAGACACTACCTCAGAATAAAAGGCTGGAAAACAATTTTCCAAGTCAATGGCCCTAAGAAAAAAGCTGGAGTAGCCATTATAATAACAAATAAAATTGACTTTCTACCTAAAGTGATCAAAAAAGATAAGGAGAGACACTTCATACTCATCAAAGGTATGATCTGCCAAGATGAACTCTCAATTCTGAACCTCCATGCTCCATATGTAAGGGCATCTACATTCATAAAAGAAACTTTACTTAAGGTCAAAGCATATATTACACTGCACACAATAACAGTGGGAGATTTCAACACCCCACTCTCTGCAATGGACAGATCATGGAAACAGAAACTAAACAAAGAAACAATGAGACTAACAGAAGTTATGAAACAGATGGATTTCACAAATATCTATAGAAACATTTTATCTTAAAACAAAAGATTATACTTTCTTCTCAGCACCTCATGGTACCTTCTCTAAAACTGACCATATAATTGGTCACAAATCAGGCCTCAACAGATACAAGAAGATTGAAATAATTCCTTGCATCCTATCAGACCTTCAAACAAGACCTAATACCAATACTCCTCAAACTATTCCACAAAATAGAAGCAGAAGGAAGCCGCAACTACTCTTATATGTAAACCACAGAAAGACCTAACAAAGAAAGAAAACTTCAGACCAATTTCCCTTATGAATATCGATGCAAAAATACTCAATAAAATTCTTACAAACCGAATGCAAGAACACATCAAAACGATCATCCATCATCATCAACTAGGCTTCATTCCAGGGATGCAGGGATGGTTCAATGTATGGAAATCAATCAATGTAATGCACTATATAAACAAACTCAAAGAAAAAGCCATGTGATCATCTCAGTAGATGATGATAAAGTATTTGAAAGTTTCTAACATCCCTTCATGATAGAAGTCTTGGAAAGATCAGGAATTCAAGGCCAATGTTTAAACATTGTAAAATCAATACACAGCAAACCAGTATCCAACATCAAACTAAATGGAGAGAAACATGAAGCAATCCCACTAAAATCAAGGACTAGACAAGGCTGCCCACTCTCTCCCTACCTATTCAATACTGTACTTAAAGTCCTAGACAGAGCAATTAGACAACAAAAGGAGATCAAATGGAAATGAATTAGAAAGGAAGAAGTCAAATTATCACTATTTGCTGATGATATGATAGTGTACTTATGTGACCCCAAAAATTCCACCAGAAAGCTCCTACACATGATAACCAACTTCAGCAAAATAGCTGGATATAAAATTCACTCAAGCAAATCAGTGGCCTTCCTTTACACAAAAGATAAACAGGTTGGGAAAGAAATTAGGGAAACAACACCCTTCACAATGGTCACAAATAATAGTTACAAAGAAAAAAAACCTTTGGTGTGACTCTAACTAAGCAAGTAAAAGATCTGTTTGACAAGAACTTCAAGTCTCTGAAGAAGGAAATTGAAGAAGATCTCAGAAGATGGAAAGTTCTCCCATGCTCCTGGATTGGCAGGATTAATGTAGTAGAAATGGTCACCTTGCCAAAAGCAATCTACATATTCAATGCAATCCCCATCAAAATTCCAACACAATTCTTCACAGACTTAGAAAGAGCAAATTGCAAATTCATCCGGAATAACAAAAGAACCCAGGATAGTGAAAACTATTCTCAACAATAAAAGAACCTCTGGTTGAATCACCATTCCGGACCTTAAGCTGTACTACAGAGCAATTGTGATAAAAACTTGATGATATTGGTACAGTGACAGGCAGGTAGATCAATGGAATAGAATTGAAGACCCAGAAATGAACCCACACACCTATGGTCACTTGATCTTCAACAAAGGAGCTAAAACTATCCAGTGGAAAAAAGACAGCATTTTCAACAAATGGTGCTGGCTCAACTGGTGGTCAGCTTGTTGAAGAACGCAAATCAATTCATTCTTATCTCCTTGTACAAAGTTCAAGTCCAAGTCGATCAAGGACTTCCATATAAAACCAGATACACTGAAACTAATAGAAAAGAAAGTATAGAAGAGCTTAGAGCACATGGGCACAGGGGACATTTTTCTGAACAGAACACCAATAGTTTATGCTCTAAGATCAAGAATTGACAAATTGGACCTTATAAAATTGCAAAACTTCTGTAAGGAAAAAGGCTGACAATATGACAAAACAGCAACCAACAAACTGGGAAAAGATCTTTACCAATACTATATCTGAGAGAGGGGAAATATCCAATATTTACAAAAGAACTCAAGAAATTAGACTCCAGAGAGCCAAATAACCCTATTAAAAATGGGGTACAGAGCTAGACAAAAAATTCTCAACTGAAAAATTCCGAATGGCTGCGAAGCACCTAAAGAAATGTTCAACATCCTTAGTGATCATGAAAATGCAAATCAAAACAACCCTGAGATTCTACCTCACATCAGTCAGAATGGCTAGGATAAAAAACTCAAGTGACAACAGATGCTGGAGAGGTTGTGGAGAAAGAGGAACACTCCTTCATTGCTGGTGGGACTGCAAGCTGGTACAACCACTCTGGAAATCAGTTTGGCAGTTCCTCCGGAAATTGTACATATTACTACCAGAGGTGCCAGCTATACCACTCCTGGGTATATACCCAGAAGATGCCCTAACATGTAATAAGGACACATGCTCCACTATGTTCATAGCAGTCTTATTTATAATAGCCAGATGTCCCTCAACAGAGGAATGGATACAGAAAATGTGTTATATGTACACAACGGAGTACTACTCAGCTATTAAAAACAATGAATTTATGAAATTCTTGGGGAAATGGATGAATCTGGAGAATATCTTCCTGAGTGAGGGTAATCAAATCACAAAAGAACACATATGGTATGCATTCTTTGATAAGTGGATATTAGCCGAGATCAGAACACACAAAGTACAAACCACAAACCACAAGAAACTGAAGAAGGAAGACCAAAGTGTGGATACTTCATTCCTTCTTAAAAGGGGGAACAAAATACCCATGGAAGGAGTTGTAGAGACTAACTATGGAGTAGAGACTAAAGGAAAGACAATTCAGAGAATGTTCCACTTGGGAATCCTTCCCATATTCAATCATCAAATCTAGACACTATTGTGGATGCCAGAAAATACTGGATGATAGAAGCCTGATATAGCTGTCTCCTGAGAGGCTCTAACAGTACTCGACTAATACAGAAGTAGAGGCTCACAGCCATCCATTGGACTGAGTACAGGGTCCCCAATGAAGGAGCTAGAGAAAGGATCCAAGGAGCTGAAGGGTTTGCAGTTCCTTAGGATGAACAACAATATGAACTAACTAATACCCTCAGAGTTCCCAGGGACTAAACCACCAACCAAAGAGTACACATGGTGGGACTCATGGCTCCAGCAGCATATGTATAGCAGAGGATGGCCAAGTCAGTCATCAATGGGAGGAGAGGCCTTGGCCCTGTGAAAATTCTATGCCCCAGTGTAGGGGAATGTCAAGGCCAGTAAGCAGAAGGGGGTGGGTTGGTCAGCAGGTAGAGGGGGGAGGGAACAAGGGTTTGTTTTTGTTTTTATTTTATTTTGTTTTTTATTTTTGGAGGGGAACCTGGGAAAGGAGATATTGTAAATAAAGACAACATCTAATAATTTAAAAAAAAGGCCAGGCACTCTGGCCTAGGCCCAACATAACATAGGTGAGTCAGATTCAGGAAGATTCTTGGGCCTGTTGACTCATCTCATCATATCAAATTTCCATTATCCAGGTTCAGTAAAGGAGTGAGTCTCAAAACTAAGTTAGGAAGCAATAGAAAAAGACATATGACATAAATATCTTGCTTCTTCTATATGTATGCACATATAAAAGTATGCACACATAATAGTCTGCACACACATGCACAGACTTGCACACACTCAACCTCACATACACACTCCACAGCATTGTGAATTATGAAATGTTTTTTTTGTATGCATGCTAGCTTTAGCTACTTTTCTTCATTTTCACATTGTTTTATAGATTGAAGATTCTTCTAATATGGATGAAAATGGACCTTTTTTGTATTTGAATAGAAGTTATTTGATTATTTCTGAATTTCTTTATAAAACATTTTATTTTATGTATGCAGGTGTTTTGCCAACATATATGTCTATGTACAAGCTGTGCACAGTGCCTGAAGCCAAAATAAAATGTCCTGTGGAAGAGAAACAAATGTTCTTAACCACTGAGCCATCTCTCTATCCGAGTATCTCTGACATTTGTGGTCACCTATGTGTCTATTGTAACAGTATTTAGTTAGTCTTCATTTAAACATCTGTTTTCTGCACATACTTGAAGACAATCCAATAATTTAAAAAATACAAAAGGAGGGATACAGACAAGAGAAGTAAATAAACAATATTTGGAATTTCCATTTTGAGGCAATGTTGTTTCCTATATAGACATACTTCCATCCAGCTTATTATTTTTAAGATGAAAAATCATAGTTGAGTTCTTTCATCTGCAAGCAAATAAATTCATGATGAAGAAAATTGAAATTCCCATACTATAATGTGAGTCCTCCAAGCTGACAGTGACAGCCTCTCTGAATACTGGGTCACACTTGCAACATACTTTAACCTGCAAACACACAGCCGCATGGCTGTCAGGAAAGGAAGGGGTGTGATGTGGGAGCTTTGCCTTCCACTAGTTTATCATCTGCACGTCAGTGATCTTTATGGAAATGACCAATAAGCCAGACTGGTACAAGTACATCTACTGAGGAAGTTCTTAATACCTATTCTTATCAAATTGAATCACCATGGAGCTAATCTTCTAGAAATTATTTCTGAGAGTTGACATTTTATGTGCACATTAAAGCTTCCTATAAAGGGATCGTCAACCTGGAGAGTGGCACAGCTGATTTCTGACAGCCTTCATCTTGGTCTTATTAAGTTAAGTCTGTATATCTTTTAACACTAGTGAAACCTGACATAAAGGGAAAACAAACAAACAAACAAACAAACAAAGCTTTAAAAGAACAAGAAAGACATTATCCTCTTAAAGGAGCTTAAAAAGTGTTTCTTGTTTTTTAGCATTTTCTCTTTAGATAAATAAATGGATTATGTTATTTTTCTGTACTAAGGACAAGACTATCATCATTTATCATAGCTACATAATTAGTTGTAGTTCTAAACCTCATTAGATATAAAGATAATTCAACTCTTATAAGGTATGACTACTAAAATAAAAGTCCTCTAGATACAGCTGAATGTTGAGTATAATAAACTCATTCAAAACATTTTAAGGCTGCATTAGGAGGACAGAATTATCTCATACATTACACAGAAACACAGAATTAGTGAAATGGCCCCTTCTATTAATGCTTAAAGTTTCAAGGAAGGGATGAGGATGAAAAGACAGGAAGCAAAGATATCAAGACATCGTTATTGTATATGAGATTACATAGTACTCACCTTACACAGTTCATTTACGTATACTTCTAAGACTATACTATTCATAAACTATTTCATTTGAATTCAGAATATATAAACAATAGTGAGAAATTATTTATCATCAGTCTTTACTTAATTAAGATCTATTGATGTTCACAAAACCTCAATGTCTTTACAAACTTTATCTTTGTAACATGTATTTTGAACCGGGTGTTTTACAGTTACACTACCTTTTTCCCAAAACATAATTATGTACCTAAAATATTTTACTTTTCAATTGCCAATTTTAGGTACTAAACATAATAAAACTATTTTTCATATTGAGAAGGAAAATTTTTTACTTTGCATTATATTTTCTGTGATATAGTCAATATCTTAATTCTCTAAACCTAATAATCTTAGTATAATCTAATTATTTTTAATGTAATTTCATGTGAACTTCTCAGCTCTTTCAGAATCATTAAGATCATTATGATTTCTGTATCATTGGCTCCTAAAGTCATTCTCCATGCCATATTATATTAAAATTCCAAGCATCCTTGACCACATTTCACCAGTCCATTTCCTTCCCGCAACACCCTCTCACACTTAGTGCCTCACACCTACTAGCTCAAGGGTCAGTTTTTTTCTGCCAGCTGCATGCTTCCTATCAAATATCAAGTTCACCATATCTGTTTAAATATTTTTCCTGTACTTACTTTCAAGTTATTCTTATTAATATTTGCAGGTTCATTCACTAAAAGTACACAGATGGTTACCAGACTTCCCATCATTTAAGAGTTAGATTCTAAAAGCTAAACCTCTATAATATGTGTCTATCAATTTATGGAACACACCTTAAACTGAATGTTTATTTGTTCCTTTTAATATTGCTGTGTCAAAACACTAGAACCAAGGCAATTTATAAAAGAAGGTATTTAATGGGGCTTAAGGTTGCAGAGGAGTAGAGTAAGGTCCCAGAGGAGCAGAGCAAAAGCAGGGTGGCAAGAAAAGCTGAGAGCATGTATCTCAAGTCATAAGAAGAAGGTAGAAAGGGCACACTGGGACTAGCAAGAGTCTTTTGAAATTCCAAAACCCCATTCCATAATTAATCATTCCCAAACAGTTTTGGAGATCAAATATTTAAAAGTATGTGCCAGTGGGTACCATTATCATTCAACTACAACATAGTCAATGGTTAAGTTCATTATTATCTTTCTTTCCCATGCATTAGGCATATTGTCAATAGGACCTCTAAACAAATGGATAAGCTACTCTATTTCTTGAGTAACTGAAGAATGATCTCATAACTAGGGTCAAGGAAAAATATTTCAAGACATCTGATATTACAGGAAAATCTTAGCTCATGTAGAGAATATGGTTAACTCCCTAATGTATACAGTGTGGTCAAGGAATTTTGACCTTTTATTATTTAAATATGTCATGGGAACCAGCTGTTTCCTATAAATAATACCTTAGAGGAATTTTAATCCAGTAACATGGCTGCTCTGTCAAGAGATGACATAGATCTGTGTGACCCCTTGGAATTCAGACATACCACACACCTTTAATCCCCATTGCTGGAATACAGACATGTCCGTAGTACTCATCATTGAGGTGGAATTAGTTTGTAGAAGGAAGCAGCCATTGTGAAGGGCAGACAGCCACAACTGTGATGAATCAGAGAAGGATCTGACAGGATAGGTCAGAGATAGGATACACCAACTCTCATGAGAAGAGACAGGAAAGAGAAGCTATTTAAGAGAAGCATAGGGAAAGTCAAGCATTGGGAATCAGTGCAGTGGAGTCGAGCTTGTTTGCCAGTTCCTGCATTTCAGTGCAGGTCAGCAGAGGCAGTTGAAGCCAGAGAATAAGGAGGAATTAGAATATTAGAACAAAGTGCCAGAATTAGTTTCAGGCCAAATAAAGCAATTCAGCGAGAAGCTGAGCAGAAGCCACGTTGAATCCAGGAGTTGTGAGACAGAAGAGCTGAACTGAACCAGCCAGCCAGAGTTCAAAAACAACTGGAAGGGGTATTCATCAGTAAGCCTCTGAGATGTCAAGTACATTTGGAAATAAAAGTTAATTTTACAAGATTTAAAATTGGATAATTGTAATAAATACACTGCATACTATCTAAACTATTAGAATATGTAAGCAGAGATAACCAATAGTAATAAAATTGATAAAAAGATCTGTTCTCTATCCTAATAGCTACTAAGACAAAACAGTACAGTACTAAGATAAAATTGTACAGTAATTATTGCAGGTAATATAAGTAATGAGAATATTAAGTATGACTTTTTTTAGTCTTAGATGCCATTAACCTAATGGAATAAATGCCAATTTTATTTCAAGTCTCATGTATCCTTTATCTCATGAATGTATCTCCTAAATTGGATTTAAATATTTTTTTTCTGTCTGTTTAGATACAGCAAAAATGTTACAAGTTTAATTTTTTATTACAAATTATTTTTCACATATTCTATCAATTAAATTTTGATGTTATTTTGACTCACCTGTATTACATTATCCAATATTGGTTAAATAATGATAATATAAACTAGAATGTTGACATTATTTTTATAAATTCTTGAAAAATATGAGCTAAGAGGGAAAGAAAGTATTACTGTAGTATGCAAATATTTCAATTAGAAAAATATATATATCAACAATTTACTGTGCAAAGGTTAGCACAGGTTTTAAAATAGAATATTGGTGCTTTTAGTCCCATTTCCAAACTATGAGGAAAAGACAGCAATTTTTTTCTGATTATCAAAAAAATATATAGTTGATTTTTTCAGTTTTATCTTGTATTTGACACATATTTGAAATTAAAATTTGTTTAATTTCTGATATTTTATACTTTCTTACATGTATTAATTCATATTCTCTAAAGAAACAGAACTGATAGAGTGAATATTATGAATGAATATAAGGCGTACAGGCTATGGTTTTAGTGATCCAACAAGGGCAATCTAGTGAAGGAAAGGCTGACAACCCAGTACTTTCACATGATGCTCTCCAATGGCATGATTTAGCTTTTTTATAAAGTTGATTGATATAGCACACTAGATATTCATTGATCTATTTATACCCATTAATTTTGAATCCACATTATAGCCTTACTACATAGAGCACTGCACTGAAAATGAACTAACTGTATTCTTTTCAAAAATGATTTTATGTTCTTTGTATATAGTTACTAGCAGAAATGTATATTTTATTTCCATTATTTAAGGAAAATTACAATGGCTATACTGACTTACGTTCCTTAAAATGCTATGCAAGGCCCCACTATTGTCTTTATACTTTCTGACACTTGTAATCTCTTTGAAAATAGCTGTGTGGATAAATATAAATGATGCCCAGTGCAGTTTTAATTTGAGTCTCACTAATGATTAATGACCCTAAGATTTTTTTATCCAGCTATTAGCAATTTGTTTATCTTCCTTTGATAAATGATATTTCCATCTCTTGTTCATTTTCATTAATCAGATTATTTTTATATTTCTAAAATTTGTTATATATTTTGCATATACCATACCTATTTAGAATTTTAATTTGTAACTTTCATACTTAAGATATGAATAATTTATTGAGCTGTACCCTACAGGCTATTCTATATTTAACAGGTACTAACTTTATGTAGTGTTTGAATAGGTTTGGCCCCCATAGACTCACAGGTTTGACTCCTTGGCCCATTAGGAGTGACATTATTAGGAGGTGTGGCCATGTTTGATAGGTATGGCCTTATTTGAGAAAACTGCCACTGTGAGGATGGGCTTCCAGTATTCCCAGTGCTCAAGCTCTGCCCAAGACAGAAGAGGTATGCCTCCTGTGGAGGAGCTTGTGGAGGAGTCCCTTTCTGGAAGCCTTTGAATCAGGTCGTTCTCCACCACCATGTCTGCTTGGCACTGCCATGCTTCCTGACATAACGATTTGGACTAAACCTCTGAAACTGTAAGCCAACTACAATTAAACGTTTTCTTTTATAAGAGTTGCCTTGGTCATGGTGTCTCTTTACAGCAATAAAACCCAAACTAAGATAATTTACTAGTATGAGTTTTACTTTCATATATTTGTCTATTTTTCTTTCATTTTTAAGAATTCCCTTTACTATTTCTTCCCTCTATTTCTCTTCAACTTTTTATTCATGTTCTTAACTCTCTTATTTCTATCTTCCTCCTCTTCAATATGCATCTTTTTGTTTGTTTTTAAAGTTGTATTTAAATTACAGTATTTCTTTATTTTCCTCCCTCTAAGCCATCCTCTATATCTGTCCCTGCTTTCTCCATCGATTTCATGATCTATTTTTCATTAGTTGTTATTGCCTGCACATCTATTTAGAGACATACACATTCTCAAATGTCAGCTTTTGAGACCATATAAGATGACTTGGGCTTATGTTTCCTCAGCTGAGCATTCGACAATGGACAACAAATTGGTATAGTCTTTGCTGGAGATGACAGCGCTCCTTCTCAGTATTCTTAGTTTTCTGTAGCTCCTTGTGAAGATTTGAAACCCTATAGGCTTTTCCCCCTGAACTGTGACATGTTTTCTTGGTATCCTTGGACAGTTCACATTTGGGCAGTCCTGTGAGTGACAATTTATGGGTCATGCTACTCTGATGTTACCATGAGACAAGATCTTATAGAAAAGTCTCTGATCTCTCTTAAGTCTTTCTGCTCTCTTTCTGCATTCTTCCATGAGTCTTGGATGTTAGAGTGTTTGGAGATGTATCATTGGGACTGGTCTCCACAATTCTCCATGTTAAATGTCTGAATGGTCTCTGTGTGCCTCAGAGAGAAGTCTTCTTGATTAGAAGTGAATAATACAGTATTTGTGGATATAAAGACAACCGTTAATAGATTGTTGTTAGGATCTTGCTGGTTTAGTGAATTGGTGATTAGAGATTCTTCACAAATAACCATGATTTCACAAGCACTCGTTAGTAATCTGATGATGATTATATATTTTCAAATAATATATAATCAGGCATATAGTGTCTTTTTAAATCTATTATGCCTTAATCTTATCATATACTATTATATTCTCATTTCTAAATTTTTAAAGGTAATTTTAACAATGTTAAAATTTTCATACAGTTGACTTTAATCTTGATTTTTTTTTTAATTGACAATTCTGAGACTACATCTCAGGTTGTTTAAGTCAACCTAAGTTCATGGTAGTTAACTATTATACCATTGAGTGACATTTTATATTTTCAATTTTTCATCTATTTATTTATTTATTTATTTATATTTTTTGACACAGGTCCCATTTAGTTGCCCAAGATGGCCTTGAACTCACTCAATAGCTCTAGAGCTCACACCTCGAACTTGTTATGGTCTTTTGTCTTAGCTTCCTGAATACTAGAATTATAGGCTTGTACCACCAGATAGACTTCTTTAATTTTTAACCAATCTATCCCTAATTATTTTTATTATTATTAATTTTATTTATTTACATAAATAAATCCCAGTCCCACTTCTCAGAGTTCTTACCTCCATCCACCCTCCCCTTCGCCTCTGAGAGGATGGCCCTCTGAAAGAATTAGAAGGATTGAAGGAACAGAAGGAGATGGCAACCCCATAGGAACCCCAAATGTGTCAATTAACCTCAACCCCTGGGAACTCCCTGAGACTAAGCCACCAACTAAAGAGCATACACAAGCTGGTCTGAGGCCCTGACACATATGGAGCAAAGCACTGCCTTTGTGACCTTCATGAGAGAGGATGATGCACTTAATCCTGTAGAGACTTAATGCCCCCCAGGAGGCATTAAGGGAGGGAGCACCCTCTCCAGTTTTACTAGATTGTTTCTATGTATACTTCAGCATCCTTGAGCTTCCTTAAATCAAGATTTTTGAACTTTTGTCAATTGAACTTATATATTTACATTCATTTAGAGACGGCCTCTTGAAAATTATTCTTTTGCAGTAATGTGATATTTCTTTGTTAATATTTTGTTGATTCTTCTTGCCCCATACTGATGCCTATGTATTTGATAAAATAACCTCTTCCAGATTTTATGAGTTATTTTCACTGTGAAAGGAAATTTCCATATGGAGGCATGATGAGATAATGGAAGAGCATTTAAGGGTTGGCTGCCTACAGTGGTCAGACACCAGCAAAGGCAGCTGTTCAGAATCTACACAAGGACGACGTTGGCAGACTGCAGGGATTTTTAACTGCCAATGCTACAGATGTCCAGAGGGGTAGCATTAGTTTCTGGGGTTTTCATTGGCAATGACTGTTATATTCCTCTTAATCTTTTTTCCTCGCTGCAGGAAGATTTGTGGCTGAGGATATCCCTCTTGGCTCTGGGCCTGTCTTACAGAACAATTATTAGTAATGACACTGGTGACTATTGAATGGCAACAGTGGTGTCATTGCAGAGTTGAGGTCTGATGCAGGGACTTCATAAAGAAATGTATCCCTGGGATTCAGTGCAGTAATGATATTAGTACCACGCATAGATCTGTCCCTTTCATACCTCAGCTCTTACAGTGTCTGGGTAGGGAGTTCCTATCTATGGTTGTTGAACAGATCTTGCTGTTAAGTCCTATCTATGGTTCTTGAGCTGATCCTTGTTGTTCTGTGTAGACCCAGAGTCCTAGTTCAAGGTTTCAAATTGCCCAATAGTTTGTTATGGAAATACCTGATGTATGGGTGGTATCATTAGTAGCCATAACACCTGAGTTTGTGAGACAGACAAGAGGATTGTTAAGTAGCTCCCAACTTAGGGCAAATTCAATATAGTGTTGAAGTGGAACGATGGTGGCTACTTTCTAGATTGGATAAAGCTGTCAATTTCTGTATCTCTTGTCTGGCAAGAACACTACTGTATAATTGGAGGGATAACTTATCAGTGTCGTCTGTTAGTGTAGACCACATGGTACCCACTATGTGACTGCCATTGATCACATTTTCCTACATTTACCCTTTGCTTCTAGTTGTATCAGAATTTCAGATATGCCATCATCATCTTTGTCAACTTTGATAATTTCCATGTAGTTCTCTCTTCTGATCTTCCACCGTGTTGCTGTACACTCTTAAATGGCTGTTGTGGGTTCCTTCTAAAGAGTGTTAATTAATGACTAAATATCCATCTTTGGTGTATGAGAAAACACCATTGTTATTTTATCTTAGCAATGTCACTTTTGGCATTTTGGGCATTTTGTAATAAATATTGCTTTGGTGGGATCAAACTTTAGCTAATAAAATACAAGAATGATGACTGACAGGCAATTGCAAAACCAAAATGATTGCATGCTTTCTTAAAGCTGTCATAGCTTCTCTCCAGGGAAAACCATCACATTTCAGAGAAGCCTTTAATTTTAAAGATTCTCTGTCAATTTTTTCATTTTTTTTATTTTACCTGACAAATGTATTTATTTTTATGTGACAGGAACAGTTCTGCAGTAGCAATTAAAAAGTGTAATGAACAGAAGTTGGCAATTAGATACTTTATTTTTCATTTGGGCCCATCTCATGTATGTGTTTGTATATAGATACACACACACACACACACACACACACACACACACACACACACATAAAACATTCAATATATGGGCAAATCAAAAACAACCCCTAATAAATATCATGATATTTCACTAGTCATATCCTACAGGAAATCCCTTCTATTTTTCAATGTAAGTGATTTAAAGTGAAAAAAGTCCCAAACTTGGAATTTGGAACATTAAATATGACCAAATATTATGCAATTTGAATCATCAACAATACTTTCTTAGATTACATGTTTCTTTCTTAGATTACATGTTTTACCTTTACTCCTCTAAATATATACTTTGTATATTTCAAGATGTTTTGATCTTTGTATTTTAAAAACTCAACTTAAAGAAGAAATTATTTGGCAACTTTCATATCACATTGTTTACTCAATTTTGTTCTGTTACTTTTTTCTCAAAATATTTGTACAAATGTCTTTTATCCTAGATGGGGCACCAAAAACAAACCAAAGTAAGGGATCTACTTATGTATAATTTGATAAACCAACGAGTATATTGAGGTTACTTATTGCAGTAGAGTTTTATACTTAAATAATTTAATATGTACTCGAGGGAAGAATGATGTATACAAGCCTGGATGACCCAAAACAATTATATCACTGTAGACTTCCTTTCCACCAGGCATGGTGACTTTATGGAACTTGTATTATGGAACATTGAATTGAATTAAAACTGAGTCAATCTTCTACTTCTTATGTACCCTAACACACACACATAGGCACACACACACACACACACACACACACACACACACA
>JADRCC010418680.1:0-11048 GCA_019843855.1 Hylomyscus alleni
ATAAATAACCTGAAAAGATGCCATTGAGTTTGTTTTGTGTTGGCCATCTACAGCTGGGAGTGGGCTGCCCTTATTAGTGGTGTGTTTCTTCAGTAGGATTCCCTTGCTACCAGTTTGTGGAGAGCCACCAATAGCCTTGGCAACAGCTTGTATTGTTAGAAGATTCCCATGGGACCCCTTTGGGCAAGAAGAACTCAATTAGATGTAACACATTCCTGACAGTGAAAGCTTCATTTGGTAACAAGAGATGTCCAACTGGGGCTCTGTGCCCTCTATTATTTAGTGATTTCATTTAGATTGCCTTTATATATGTATATATTATAGGAAGCTTTTAATGTATTAGGTTTCTATATGCCCCCTCAAATGGCCCTTAGTTTTAGCTGTCCCTCCCTGTATTCCCTATTTTCATTCCTGTTCCTTTCTCCTCCTTGTTTGGTCTTCCTTTCAAATTTATAAGCATCCCATAATTATACAGCACTGAATTCTTATCCAGTTTTACCCAGATTCAAATGATAAGTGTTTTTGAAATTGATAGGTCAAGATTTACTGAAAGACTATAGATATGTATGTCTCAGAGAGTAAAAGCATGTATTGTTTTTTTCAGGGGAACATCTTTTGTTCCTAGCATCTATGTTGGGCTGCTCACAATTGCCTGTAACTCCAGCACCAGGGGACCTGACTCCCTCTCGTGAGCTCACCTTCACCCATGTTGTATGCACTCATGAAGACAAAGATACAAAGTTTAAAAAATAATTAAATCTTTTCTTTTAAAAAATATTTATTTGGGAACAAACGAAATAAAAAATACTGAGTTTGGCTCAAAGCTGCAAAAATTTGGCACAAATAAAGAAGTGGCTGTTTTCAATTTCCCATGTTGCATAGTTTTCCATATTTTTATGTCTATTCATTTTTACCTAATCAGATTTCAACTACAAGAGGAACAAATATTTTGGATGGTACAATCAAAGTGTATGATGAATAGACACTAAGATAACTGCCCCTTGGCATAACACACACACTTCCTCAGCCTTTCATGAGCCATCTAGAATATTTGTGACACCAGACTGAGAAACTTAAAAGGATGTGACTCACCATATATTCCCTATGAATTAATGATGATATCCATCTTTTATAACTATTGTAGAGTTTATAGCTTTAAGGATAATGCTTACAAAATAATAACAAAAGAACATCTGGTAGCCAATAGAAAACATAGGTATAGACAGGAGAAGATAGAACCTTTTTGATATTACCTCCATGGTATCGCTCTTTATAAATTAGGAAGACATGTCTAGGTTTATTTTTCTATTTATGCTAATAAATACATGGAAATATATAAAAGAGACATGTTTATTTTACCAGAAGAATATTAGGAATGTACAAAAATGTAAATGTAAATTCTTATGTTTTTATTCATCTTATGTATGCATTTATGCAGACTGAAATAATCTAGGCACAGGCAAGTCCCCTTTTACATGAAATGTAGAAATAAATAACAAATGAAACAAACGAACAGCAAAGTACATACACACAGGATAAAACAGTGCTCAGCTTGAGAAGAGGAGGTATATGAGGGGAAGAAACAGAAAGAGGATGTGAAGTAGACATGTTTGCCTAGCACACCAAGATACTTAAATACAGCATAAAGACTATACCAAGTTTGTATTGTATTAGCAATTCTTACTAAGTGAGTCTATTTTATCTGTGCTCATCACAAAAGGAACTGAGATTATGTTGACTTCAATCACAATTTTGATCCTTTGATTCCATATGTATCCTGTGATATTAAATCATTGATCTCAGGCAGGTACTATATAATGTACTAGAATGAATTTAGTTAAATTGTTAAGGAATATTTGATGTTGATTCATAACATGCCAGTGTTGAATATACTTTAAATTATTTAATTTAGCACATATGGTTCATTTTATGGTTCATTTTTTACTGTGTATAGCAGTTGGTCTTAAACAAATTCTGCACCTTCGGACAATTTTAAATCACTGTATACCTGAGGCATGCCCTGAGCCTATGGTCCTCCTGCATTAGACTCCTTAGTATCCTGAGTATCAGATCTGGGCCACAAGGATCTGATCCTTCTGATGTGTCCTGGCTAATTTTATATCAACTCGACACATGCTACTGTTATCTGAGAGAAAGAAGCCTGAATAAAGTGTTTCTATAAGGTCATATCTTAATTAATGTTTGATGTGGGATGGCCAAGCCCATAATATGTGCAGTTTCTCCAGAAAGCTGGTTAAGTAAGCCATAGACGTAAAGCAGAAAGCAGCACTCCTCCATGACCTTGGCATAAGATCCTGCTTCCATGTTCCTGACACACTTGAGTTTCTGTCCTATGGAAGTGTAAGCCAAATAAGCTCTTTCCTATCCTAGTTACTTTTGGTCATAGTGTTTGATCATATCAATAGAAATGCTAAGACATGCTGAAATAATAATCTTTGCTTGCAATGCTTATAAAAAATAAAATGCATATTAAATCACTTACTCATCTACATGAGAAAAGTTATTATGAAAGGCTTTTCAGTTAACCAGGAGAGCACAGAAAGACCTGATGCTGTGACCTAGACCTGATCCTCAGGATACTAGGCAGTGTGAAGAGGCCAAAAATCTTCTTTCCTGTGGATTCCTCACACTCTCTCTGAAGTTCTCATCCCCTCTATGTTGCAGTTGCTTGCAGAGCTGTGTTGGCAAAGGCATGGCTTTCTCTCTTCTTCATCTCTCTTGTCTTAGTAGTTATCAAGATTTTCATCCTGCTTATTCTGTTATTTTCATCTCAAATTCTAATAAAAGTATTCTCGAGCTTCTTTCTGTGTCTTGTTTCTAAAGTCTTATATTAAAAAAGACTAAGAATCTAAAAAGATACTTTGATTTTCCTACCAACAATGGCCTTAGGTTCAGTTTCTAGCACATGCCCATTTCATTTCCAACATACACAACTGGAATTTCAATATAGAAACCATATGCAAAGGTCTGGATTCAGGAATAAGAAAAAGGCAAAGCTTAGCAATTAATGACTCAAAAACATTGGAAGGAGTATGAAAGAAGGTAAATGAAGAAAAACACAAAGAACCTATGTTTTGAAATTAAACTGGAAAAATATTCATTAAAGCTAAATTGAAAAGTATAGTTAGAAGGGAAACTTAAAGCAATTTTTTTTCTTGGATGTGGGAGAAAAAATGGATTGGATACAGTGTTCACGGCAGTAGAGTGAAAAGAATGTTGTCATTGGTTCTAATGAGAGATAGCTACAACTTAATACAGGATAATAAAAATTAGATAGTAAAATGAATGGACTTTGGGAACAGGTGATACATTTATGACAACCTTCTGGCAGATGAAACATGGATGGTGAATAAGATAAAATTGTCCTATGAGGCTGACTCTCAGAACTCTGACCTATAAAAATGAGTGCTGCTATTCACCAAAAAGGGGAATATTGGATAAGGATCATTTTTTTGGACACAGGTGATTTTCTTGAGTACAAAAGTACATGGTCAAATGACAAAGAGGAGATTGGTGTTGATGCAAAATTCCTAGACTAGTTAAAGTCCACCAGAGCTACCAACATCTGAGGCCCAAGGTAGCCACTTAGCATGCTAAATTAATCATGATATAAAGTAAATAAATAACTAAATCAATAAAAATAAATTAATTTGGCCATGAAAATTATGTATATCATGAAAAAATTTATGATAAAGGTTGATTTTTATAATATTAACTAAAATGGCTAGTACACCAAAAATAATATTAAGTAGAACTCAATTATTTATGTTTAGACATGTAATCAATCATACCTTTGTTAATTTTGTGAGATGAAATGTTTGGAACAGGGCAAATTCTGCTTTCTTTGAGTTAATTTTGTAATTTGCAACTTAGCTGAAGGTGTTTGTCAGCCGTAGGGTTTCTCTGGTAAAATTATTGGGCTCACTTATATATACTATCACATCATCTACAAATAGTGATACTTTGACTTCTTCTTTGCCAACTTTTATCCCTTGGATTTCCTTTCGTTGTCTTATTGTTCTACCTAGAACTTCAATTACTATATTGAATAGACAGATTATGGGGCAGCCTTGTTTTGTCTCTAATTTTAGTGGGATTGCTTCAAGTTTCTGTCCATTTAGTTTTATGTTGTCTGTTGGCTTGCTGTATATTGCTTTGATTATGTTTGGGTATGTCCCTTGTGTACTTTCGACAGGAAAGGATTTTGGATTGTTTTCAAGGCTTTTTAAGAATCTCATGAGGGTATCATGTGTTTTTCTTTTGTTTTTCTTTCTGTTTGTTTATAGAGTAGATTGCCTGCATCTCTGGGATGAAGCCTACTTGATCATGGTAGATGATGTTTTTGATGTGTTCCTGGATTTGGCTTGCAAGTATTTTATTGAGTAATTTTGCATCAATAGTTCATAAAAGAAAATGGTCTGAAGATCTTGTTCTTTGTTGAGTCTTTGTGTGTTTTAGGTATCAAGATCACTGTGGCTTCAAAGAATGAGTTTGGCAGTGTTCCTTGTGTTTCTATTTTGCAGTATTGGTATTAGCTCTTCTTGGAAATTCTGGTAGAATTCTTTACCCAAACCATCTGGCCCAGGCATTTTTGGTTGGGAGACGTTTGATGACTGCTTCTCTTTCCATAGGGCTTATAGGGTTGTTTAAGAGTTTACCTGATCTTCATTTAGCTTTGCTAAGTGATATCTATCTAGAAAATCATCCAATTTTAAAAAAATCCAATTTTGTGGAGTACAGGCTTTTGAAGTAAGACCTAATGATTCTTTGAATGTCTTCAGTATCTGTTGTTGTTTTTCTTTTTTGTCTCTTTTCATTTCTGATTTTATCTATTTGAATACTGTTTGTCTACCTTTTGGTTAGTTTAGTTAAGTATTTCTCTATGGTGTTGATTTTCTCAAAGGACTAGTCTTGGTTTCGTTGATGTTTTATATTTTTTATTTTGTTTGTAACTTATTTTAGCCTTGGTTTTGATTATTTCTTGGCTTCTACTCCCTTTGACATGCTTAATTCTTATTTCTAGAGCTTTTATGTATACTTTCAAATTGCTGGTATGGGAACATTCTAATTTCTTTATAGAGGCACTTAGTGCTATGAACATTCCTCTTTGCGATGCTTTCATTAAGTCTCATAAATTTAGGTATGTTGTGTTTTCATTTTCATTGAACTCTAGAAAGTTTTGTTTCTTTCTTTATTTTTTCCCTGACCCAGAGATATTTGAGTTAAGAGTTGTTCAATTTCTATGAGTGTGTAGGCTTTCTGGTGTTGCTGTTATTGAAGTCCAGCTTTAATCCATGGTGGTCAGAAAAAAATGCAAGGCATTATTTCAATTTTCTTATATCTTTTGAGGCTTGATTTTACTCATATGTTCAGTTTTGAAGAAAAATCCATGAGGTGCTGAGAAGGTAAATTCTTTTGTGTTTAGGTGAAGTATTCTATAGATGTCTGCTAGGTCCATTTGATTCATAATTTCTGTAAGTTTCATTTCTCTGTTTAATTTTTGTCTGAACGACTTGTCACTTGATGAGAGGGGCATGTTGAAGTCTCTCATTATTAACGTGTGGGGTTCAATGTTGGATCTGAGCTGTAGCAATGTTTCTTTTACAAATGTAGATTCCTTTGTGTTTGGGTCATAGATGTTCAGAATTGAGACATCATCTTGGTAGATTTTTTTCCTTTCATGAGTATGATATGTTCTTCTCTGTCTCTTTTGATTAATTTTGGTCAATAGACTGTTCCATTTGATATTAAAATGGCTACTCCAGTTTGATTCTTGGGTCTGTTTTATTTTGAAAAAATTTTCGAGTCCTTACTCTAAGGTAATATCTATCTTTATTGCTGTGGTGTGTTTCCTGTGTGCAGTAGAATGGAGAATCCTGCTTTCACATCCATTCTGTTAGCCTGTGTCTTTTTATGAGGTAATTGAGTCCATTGATGTTGAGAGATATTAATGACCCATGATTGATAATTTTTTATATTGATATTGGTGGTGTTTTTTTTGTGTGTGTGTGTGTGTATTGTATGTGTGCGTGTGTGTATGTGTATGTGTTTGTGTGTGCTTCATTTGTTGTTGCTGATTTGGAATTACTTACTGCCTGTATTTTTCTTAGAAGTAGTTATCCTCTTTGGGTTGAAGTTTCCTTCTAGAATTTTCTATAGGAACGAATTTGTAGAAAGTTTTTGTTTAAATTTGGATTTTTTTTCAATATCTTGTGTTCTTCATCTATTGTGATTGAGAGTTTTGCTGGATACAGTAAAGGTTACCATTGGTAGGTTTCTTTTAGAGGTTGAAAGATACCTATCCTGGACCTTTTAGACTGTATATTCTCTGGTGATAACTCAGGTGTAATTCTGAGAGATCTACCTTTGTATGTTACCTTGTCTTTACGCCTCAGAACTTTTAATATTCTTACTTTGTTCTGTAGATTTGTGTTTTGATTATTATGTGGTAGGAGAATTTTATATTCTGGTACCATTCAATCTAATTGGTGTTCTATAAGCTTCTTGTATGTTTATAGGCATCTTTTTTTTTTTTTTTGGTTGGGAAGTTTTTCTTCTATGATTTTGTTGAAAATATTTTTCTGAGTCTTTGAGTTGACTTCTATTCCTGTTATTCTTAGGTTAGGTCTTTTCATGGTATCCCAGGTTTCCTGGATGTTTTGTGTTAGAAAATTTTTAGATTTAACATTTCTTTGACTGGTGTATTTCTTCTATTATGTCTTTTAAGCCTGAGACTCTCTCTTTCATCTCTTACAGTCTGTTGGTGTTGTGTGCATCTTCTGTTCCTGTTCCCTTATCTAGGTTTTCCATCTCCAGAATTCCCTCTGTTTGTGGTTTCTTTCTATTTCTATTTTTAGATGTACACTTATATTTACTTCCTTCACCTCTTTATTTTACATTATTTCTTTAAGGGATTAATTTGTTTACCTTTTAAAGGCCTCTATCATCTTTATAGCATTAAATTTAAAGTTGTTTTCTTGTCCTTTGGTTATGTTAGAAAATTGATATCAAGGCCTTGCTATAGTAGGATAATTATGCTGTGAAGGTGTCATATTGTGCTGGCTTTTGTTGATTGTGATTTGCCAGGGGTAGTACCTTGAGGTGATCCAGAGGATGCAGGAAGCATGGAAGATGGGTTGGTAGAAAGAACACTAACCTGTCTGACTCTGGATACGCAGGTCTAATGAAGGTAGGTAGAGAGGTAGCAAGGGAATATAGGTCCAGAGGGAATACCAAGTTGTTTAGGGCAACTTGGGGTGCCCCATAACACAGCAGTTTTTAACTTCAACTTTAAATCAATAAGACTTTTATTTTCTTTCTTTGATTTCTTTTCTTTCTTTTTTTTGTTTTTTGTTTTTGTTGTTGTTGTTTTTTGAGACACAGTTTCTGTGTAGCCCTGGTAGCCCTGGTTGTCCTGGAACTCTCTGTAGACCAGGTTGGCCTTGAACTCAGAAATCCCTCTGCCTCTGCCTCTCAAGTGCTGGGATTAAAGGCACGCACCACCACTGCCTGGCCTTCCTTTGATTTCTGAAGTGATTTCCTTACCTAGGATTCATGAAATTATCCCAATATGGTGACCTAAAACATTTTTTGAGTATAGCCTTAAATCATTAACTCTCCTGAACACTATTGATGAAATATACCTATAGTAGGTTATTTCCCATTAAATTTTCACAAACATACAACACACAGAAAAGCCAGTCAACGATGAAACAGTCTATGTTTCAACTCTCATGCCTTGGTTGTGGTTTGGAGAAGTCTCACAAAGCCATTGTGTGAATCATTTGTTCACAGATCTGAGGTGTTACTCAGAAATGTGTAATGTTTAAGAGCAGAGGTCTAGTAAAAGGAAGTTAGGTTATTGGATACATGTCCTTGAAGGAGATATTAGGACCTTTTCCTTTCCTGTGTTTTACTTCCACCTGCTTTGAACTTAACAGGCTTCTGATGTTTTCTTTCTGGCCCATGATGCACTATGTCACCACAGGCTCAAATAAACAGAGCTAAAACTATAGATTGAAACCTCCAATACTATGAGCTACTTTCATTCTCTCCACTTAATAAGGCTGATGGTCCCAGGTAGTTTGTCACAGTAATGGGAAACTAACACAGAATCTAAATCTTTTTGCTTTTCTACAACACATGTTCTTCATATTCTGTCCCTGCAACCTGAAATTATCAGGACATCCAGAGTATATGGCACTCATTTGTGCATTGCCTGGGCTAATCATCTTCTTGCTAAATAAATTAAAATAGAATATTGAATATCTAAAATCCAATTATATTTTAGTTATTCTAGCTAAAAACAAGCAGAGCTATTTTGAATCCACACCTAATTAGAAGCAGAAGATGAAGCTTTTTATTTGTTCTGGTGATTATTTTTAACAGTCTCCAGCTATATTTTTCCTTGTTTCCTTATGCAGTGGCTTTTCTTTCAAGAGGTCTTCTAAACTTCTCTAATGAAGCTAGGATTTCAATGGCATTGCTTTCTCAAGTTCACCTTGCATTATTACATGCCATTCCCATCCCATTACTCTTTTTCAGGATGTGACTTATATTTTATTTAGTGACTTATCATTCCTGCATTAGAACTCTTATATTATACACTGATTCATTAATTTAAACAACAACAAAAAACCTTTCTGTTCTAGATTCAAAGTTTAATTTAAAGAGTTAAAGTGCCAAGACAGAATCAAGTGGAGACCATTGATTAAAATGAGTTTTTAGGTATGTAGGAAACAAATGAAAACAGCAGGGCTCAATACTTCTCACTTCTAAAAATCTTCAAAAAATGTATTGATAATAAAATAAAACAATGTGTTCATAGAACTAGTCCAAGACATAGTACCACATTTCAAATTATTGGACTCAAAACTATCCAAATACCAATTATAAGGACTGTTGCAATGCTATTTCTTCAGAGAATTGGTTGTGAATAAAAATAAAGATAAAATATTAGATACACACCTTTGTGGATCTGTATGCAAATGTACAGATAGATAGAAAGAAAGTGAGAGAGAGAAAGGAATAAAGATAGATAAGACAATGGGGGTGTATTAATCAAGACTTTCCAGAGGCACAGAACCAATAGAAGATGTATAATTACAAAATGATATTTTTAGATTGACTGACAGGATTTAGAAGCTGGGGATCTCAGAAAAACAGTAGCTCTTCAGGTTAAGAACCTGGAGAGATAGAGATAGAGATGGAGATGGAGAAGGAGAGGAGGAGGGAGAGGGGGGAGGGAGAAAAAGAGGGAGACGGAGACAGAGACAGAGACACACAGAGAGAGAGCGTTCAGGAAGAAAAGAATTAGCACTGTAAAGCCTGTAAAGGAATTGAGTTGACTCACATTGACTGGCGAGAGCAATCTTAAGCTGGGGGCAGTGTGAAAGCAAGATAATTTAGTTTTTCATGAGCACCAGGATCTATGATGCTTTTCCTCAGACATTGAGCTGATTAGAAACGACTAACCAAGAGTATTGAGGGAGTCTTTGGGTTTTCTATAATCACACCCAGAAATACAGATAAGAAACACAGCAGAGAAAAATAACAATAATATTTAATTAAAATTTCAAATTTAGCAGAAATTTAGATTTGTAGGGTAAAATGTAGTATAATATGATTGGCTTTTGAAACCTCATTGAGTTCTTATATTAATATGACTATATTGACCACTGGCTAACTGTTGAACTTACTTTGAGACATTTTCATAGGAATTTTATACTTTCATTTACATCCCTGGTTTTGCTCTACAATCCTTATCTGTTCCAGGATCTTATTCAAGAGTTAGCTCATGTGGCAGATTTTCCATGGAGTTCCCTGTTCTCCCTTCTTCTTGGAAAGCTCTCTTTTATTACTGATGCTCTATTGATTTTTATTTTTGTAGGTGTTTGTTAGTTTAACCAGTCATCTTCTCTATGTCTGTGTTCATCTTGTAGATTTCTGTATTTTAACATTTTTAGACTTTTCTTTCATTTTCTTTTACCTACTAAACTTTTGGTGTCTGATTCTTGGGTGGAATCCTCATCTCCTTATGTCTCAGCCTTTACCACTTGGTAAAAAAAAAATCCACTCTGGTCTATTTGCTACCTCTGTGGTTTGCTTGCAAATTTTTCTCATATTTACTTTCCAATTTGTTAATTTTTCTTCAATTGATTTATTTTGCTAAATATAAATATAACTAGTTAGTAAAAGAATTTGACAGGAAGTTGCATAAAGAAAATATGAGAAAAATATTTTAAAAATGGGATAATAGGGTAAGATAATTTATGGTCAAAGAACATTTTAAATGTAAATAAAAATTCAAAATATGTTAGAAGATGTCTCTAAAAATCAAAATGTATTAATTGTTATTGATATTGAGTTCAGTAGTGCAAAGTACTAATTATAAAACTGAAACTAGAAACAATTATTTGCAGCAATGTGGTTGTAAATATGCATACCATTAAGACAATAAGACTGTGTTATACTTTAATGTGCTTCTACCTCAAGTTTAAAGCAATAAAAGAGAAAACTGTTAGTCAAATCAATTAATACCCTTGAAGTTTGAATCAGAAATATATTTTTTAAATGTGTACTGTATGTGATCTTTACACAAACAAAATTATTTCTAACCAGCTTGTGAATGTGCACCATCCCCCAAACACACTCATAACCAGCTTGCGAATGTGCCTTATTTCCCTCCCCCACTCAAGCAAGGACAAGGAAAACAAATGTCATGCCTGGTCCTAAAGTCCTCCAGAAGATGGAGAGTCAGTCTCCTGGATGGCATATTTCTTGCTGGCTTGTTCTCCTAGACATCTCACATTTTCAGACTAGAAAAAAACTTAAAGAAAATATTGACATATTAGACATAACAATCCCCTTTTTCCATCTTACCAAATGTGCTTAATTCTTTTCATTCATTCCTTTGATTAGCATATGCCAATCAATCTTTGACTTTTCATATATATATATATATATATATACATACATATATATATTTATCATATTTCCCCTCTATTACTCCTCTTGTCCCACAACTC
>JADRCC010418690.1:0-12602 GCA_019843855.1 Hylomyscus alleni
ATTAAAGACATGCAACACCAGGCCTTGCCTGGTAAGAAAAGATTCTTAAATGGGTGTCATGATTGAAGGCAGTATGTACTGTTCAAAGTTGCCAGGTGTCCTAAATAAAAAAATAGTGAACACCCATTCAGTTGAATCACATTTGAATTTCACAGAAGTTCAGCCTGGGTGCTGGTGAGCTGTAGCTGAAAATGACCTTGAACTTCTGGTCCTGCCTGTACCCTCAAGTGTGGAGATTACAAGCACGAGCTGTCACACCCAGTTTAGGAGATGCTGGGAGTCAAGGCAAGCACTTGACCAACGGTTAGGTTGTATCCCCAGGCCTTGTGGTATTTTCATGTATATATATGACATATCTTGATAATACTTAAGTTTTTTTAATTGCTAATTTTATGTATATCTTAATGTGCCTGCATGAGTCTGGGTGCACCACATTGCAGGCTGGGGCCTTTGCAGGCTGGGGCCCTTCCGACTAAGAATTCAGATAGCTTTTGAGGCCCCGTGTGGGTGCTGGGAATTGAACTCGGGTCCTCTTAACCTCTGAATCATCTCTATCTAGGGTGGAGGTTTTTACAAAGCTTCTTGGTTGATTCTGAAGTGAAGTTGGGGTTAAGAAACACATAACAAGCCCTGGAGCTGGGAAACATAAAAGACCATCATTTCCTGTTTGATGATGTTCCTTAGACTTGAAAAATGTTTGAGCTTTAAAGGATAAAGCTTCTTTGGTATCTCCCAGTGTTGGCAAATGGCTTATCACGTAAGGGTCCAAAATTCCCTGAAGGAAGACCCCAGACTCAGATGGTATGCAGGGACAAAGGGCGTTCATTCTGCAGAGACAGCTAGCATTTGAAGGTTACCTTCGTCTCCAAATGGTAACAACCACAGAGACATTGTGAGTCCTTTTCTAACAGGACTTCTTGATTGTTTCTGAGATAACAGCAGACTTCTAGTACTTAGGGCACATTCCAAAGGGTTACAGAAACCATTAACAGAAGGTCATAAAGAAGATACACACCTCAGGATCCCAGCTACAAAAGCAGGGGATAAGATCCTGACTGAGTTTGTCAAAACTTCAAGGAGGGCTTAATTATAGTTGTAAACTTTTCATGACCCTCTATGCTAGTAACAAATGGAGAAAGTTAAGCCAGATAATCACTCCTAGTGTATATGCAGGTATGTATTCTCTTATTCAATTTATGACCGAATGTGTAAATTTGCAATGAGCTTTTTACCAAAATGTGAACACACACTCTTGAGAGTCATACAAATACCATGAACGAAAGACACAGTTAAGTCCTCCTCCCCTTTTCTCCACATATAGCACCATACCTGTCTTAAAGTTTTTGTTTGCTAACAACAACAGCAAAAAAATCGCTGGGCAGTGGTGGCGCATGCCTTTAATCCCAGCACTTGGGAGGCAGAGGCAGGCAGATTTCTGAGTTCGAGGCCAGCCTGGTCTACAGAGTGAGTTCCAGGATAGCCAGGGCTACACAGAGAAACTCTGTCTCACCCCATTCCCCATCCCCCAAATCAAACCATGGCAAATGTCTGACTGTACAGTCGTCAACATAAGCCAGCTGCATGGCTCTATTAAATCAACATCACCATGTCCCATTGACTGGCAGTATTCAAAACAGTTCTGCTCAACCCCCAAGAACATAGCCAACACAGCACAGCAGGTTATCATCTGTAAAAACTGCTGTCAACATCTCCCTCAAATAAGGGAGAGCTGAGGCACCCTGGCTCATCTCTCCTCGGTGTGTGCTTCAGCCCCTACAAGGAACTTCCTCAGGTCTGTGTGCAGTGGGGAGGGGACAGCCAGTCTGAGAACATGGAGAAGGGCTGAAAGGAGGGGTGTGTGTGTGAGTGCAGGTGTAGGAGAGGCAAAGAGCCATGTCTGATGTTCTGTCTTGCACAGTAGGGTAATAACTGTGGTTGGAAAATATCAATGAGAATTTCAAATAGCTGGTGTTTGGCACCAGCTGTCAAATACAAACACAAGGCAATAATAAATGTTCCTAGCCATGGGTTTGCCACCAGTCTTGCCTGGATCCTTGTGCTTTGTATACATGTATTGAATGTCACACTGTAACCATAAATACTATTATTTATTATTAGGCATGCTACTAGCACTGTGGCACTGAGCTGTATCTCCAGGTACACAGGAGAGCTGGGTCAAAACCAGGGCCATGACTGGCTAGCACTGCTGACCCAAGCTTCTCACACAGCTAACTCAAATTTTGAGCTCTTCTCTCCATGTCTTTCTTATCACAAATTGTCATTGTTTTTCTTATTTTGGTTAAAGTTGAATGTTAGCAAATCATCTGAGTCATACATTGATATAGTGGCTATTCCTGGTTGTCAACTTGACTATATCTGAAATGATCTACAATCCAGAATTAGAAGGCTCACCTGTGGCCCTAATCTGGAGGCTGAGAGATACAAGTTTCCAACCTGAATCTTGGCATGGAGATCTTGAGGCATATTAGCTATGAATCCCAGAAGATTTAGATAGGAAGATCTATGAGTTCAAGGTCATCTGGGATTAAAGGTGTGGTGGCACACACCTTTAATCTGGACCACACCTTTTGCTGGAGACCTATATAAGGACATTGGAAGAAGGAAGGCTTGCTCTGCTTCACCTGCTTGCCTTGTGGGACTGAGCAACTGCCAGATCCTTGGACTTCCATTCACAGCTGCTGCCAACCATTGTTGGGAGTTGGACTACAGACTGTAAGTCATCAATAAATTCCTTTACTACATAGAGACTACCATAAGTTCTGTGACTCTAGAGAATCCTTACTAATACACATTGAGTAAGAAAAAAAATCAAAGGAAACAAACCTAGATATGTCAAGGTTAGATCCTAGGGAATGAAAAGAAAAATGTCAGTGTGTGTGTGTATATGTGTGCCTATGTGTATGTACGTGTTTGTTTGTGTGTGTATACATGTGCCTGTGTATACATGTGTATGTGTGCATGTATGAACATGTGTGTATTTGTGTGTACATGTGGAAGTCAAAGGACACCTCAGGTGTGCTATTCCTTAGGCACCACACTGTGGGGCAGTGAGCAGTTCTGACAGCCAGAGTCCGGTAGAGCAGAGCCACCTTGGAACCCCGGAGACCCACTGAGCATCTGCTCACAGGGACGGCAGGCGTTCGGTGAATTTCTCCTGAGACCAATGGCTCAGATTTCAGCCCAGAGCCCTCACAGCTGTCCCTGCAGGAGATGTGTGCTCTATCAGGCAGACACTGCCTCAAACTCCCAGCATTCTAGCTGGACCTTACACACACAGTCATCTGACCACAAGCCAGGCATGCCATGCCCCATACAATAAAAAGGTGTGGTTTGCCCCCTCCTCACTCTCTCTTGCTCTCTTGCTCTCTTATTCTCCTACTCCTCTCTAACTCTTACCCTCTTGCCCTCTTTCTCCTCTCTGCTCTTTGTTCTCTTCTCTGCCTTTCTTCCTCTCCTTCTTCTCTCTTTCTCTCTCTCCTCTCCTTTCCTTCTCTCTACTTAACTAGCATATTTCTCCTTCCTACAATAAAATAACTCATTCATACATTGCCTCCTTTTTAATTAAGGCGCCGTGCAGCAAACAGGCCAGCCCCGGGAGGAGAGAGAGAGACCTGGGCCTGCAGCAGCAGGCCCCTTGCCACCAGAGAGAGAGAGAGAGAGCCTCAGCCAGGCAGGCCAGGCCCGGCCACAGCCCAGGGCCACCACTACTTTTGAACAACACCACACATCTTCTAATTGGCTTTTTCTTATATGTGTGAACATTTTGCCTGCACATATGTATGTGTACCACATGTCTCTCAATACCCCAGGAAGTCAGAAAAGGGCATCAGATCCTCTGGGTCAGGAGTTATGGATTGTTGCAAGCCACCATGTTGGTGCTAGGAATCAAACCTGGACCCTCTGGGAGAGCAACAAGCATTGTTAACCACTGAGCCATGTCTCCAGCCTCTCTAATTGTTCTTGAGATGGGGTCCCTCATTGGCCAGGACCTCAACAAGTAGGCCAGGCTGGTTGACCAGTAAGATCCAGATCCACCTGTTTCCATCTCCGAAGAATTGAGATTACAAGTGCACACCACCAAGGCTTTTTAATGTGGGCTCAGAAATTGAAGCTACTCCTCAGGCTTGTATGGCAGCTCTGTGCTCAGTGAGCCCAATGCCAGGTCCTGAAATGCATTAAGAGAATACATAGGCAGCCTCCACAGTCACTTCATCTTTGATCCTCATACATTATTTTCTTTTTGTCTCTACACGGTCTATTCTCTTATCTGCCCAGAGTACAGGCAAGAATTAATTTTTTGCCACCAGTCATGCGTCGGTTTTTAAAGTGAGCAGACAATAGTGCCTCAGACCTTTACCAGTGTTACCATGAAGCAGATATTGCGCTTAGCCAATGGAGGAAATGAATATTTATACTGAGAGGAGGGATGGGGAAGTTCGATATGGGATGACTTCATATGTTTTGTGTGTTGATGCTGGTGATGGTGGTGAAAGCTTCTAATCCCAGTGCTTGGGGCAGAAACAGGGGCCAGGAGTTTAAGGCCTGCATCAGCTATACCAGTAACCTGTCTAAAAACCAAGGCAGGATAACAAATTACTTGATTAAGTTCATTTTATTTATTTATTTATTTATTTATTTATTTATTTATTTGTTTTTCGAGACAGGGTTTCTCTGTGTAGCCCTGGCTGTCTTGGAACTTACTCTGTAGACCAGGCTGGTCCCCAACTCAGAAATCCACCTGCCTCTGCCTCCAAAGTGCTGGGATTGAAGGCATACACCTCCACTGCCCGGCTAAGTTCATTTTTAAAAGGAGGCAGAGCTATAGCTCAGTACAGAACTTGCCTAGCATGCCTGAAGCCCTGGGTTCGATCTGCAGTGCCACACAAGCCAGGCATGATGGTATATATCTATGATTCCAGAACTCAGGAGGTGGGGGGAGAAGGATCAGTTCAAGGTTATCCAAGAGCACAGGAGTTAGAGGTTAGCCTGGGCCATGGAGACCCTGTTTCAAAAAGAGGGAGGGGGAAGGTTATGTCTTTAAACACTGTGATAATTGTGTCTATAAAAGAAGTTTTTATTTATAGTCTTTACATTTTATGTATCCTTATCTATAGTATTTCCTCGGGTAGCTACAAAGGCTGTCCTTTCCAGCGGGTTGTAATATTAACATTTTAAAATAAACTTTGGAGCTGGACATGGTGGCGCACACCTTTAATCCCAGCACTTGGGAGGCAGAGGCAGGCGGATTTCTGAGTTCGAGGCCAGCCTGGTCTACAGAGTGAGTTCCAGGACAGCCAAGGCTACACAGAGAAACCCTGTCTCAAAAAACAAAAAACAAACAAACAAACAAACAAACAAAAAACCCCCAAAACAAAAAACAAACAAAAAAAATAAACTTTGGAAGATAGGTGAGAAGAGAGGATGGGGAATGGTCAATGGAAGAGAGGGTGTATGAAAAGCCATAGGGAGACCTGCTTCTTGCCAAGCTAACTAAAAAGGAAAAGCAAGATGGCTCAGCGGGTAAGAGCACTGACTGCTCTTCTGAAGGTCCTGAGTTCAAATCCCAGCAACCACATGGTGGCTCACAACCACCCATAATGAGACCTGTCACCCCCTTCTGGTGTGTCTGAAATCAACTACAGTGTACTTATGTATAATAATAAATAAGTCTAAAAAAAGATTAAAAAAAGTAAAAGGAAAACCAATGAGTTTGGGCAGAGGTGGCCTATGAGTGGTGCTCTCAGAGCCATAATTTATTAAATGAAAATCAGTGCCAAGGAGCCACCTCCCTATTAGTTTCTGGTCAAGGAAGTCCCCCAGAGCCCCAAAACAATACAGCCAATCAGCCACTGCTCTGGGTTGCCCACCAGAACTAGTTGGTAGGACTTTATGCTGAAGACACCACAGGCCCTGGTCACAAGATACAAAAAAAAATCAAGGTGGAACTGGGCTGAAAGTCCCCCCTCCCCCAATGAATATGCCTCTGTGCCATCAGCTGCTAGACAGGCTGCCCTAGGGGCAATTGTCATTAATGGTCTTATTCGGCTGTGGGCCATTGTGCAGCTCTCCTGATCAGCCAGTGCCCTGCTGGCAAGTTAGTTACAAGGGTAACCAAAACTTGTGCTACAGTTAAACTTGGTTGTCAACTGTTTGGATATGGATTGAGACAGGTGGGTGAGGGTCATGCCATGCAGGGCTCGAGAGTGAAGGGTGTGATCCCTACTCACCTGGGTGTTGCCAGGAGACAGTTCGGGAATGCCTCACTGAAGAGCTCTGACTGAACCTCAATGGGGACAGCCCTGATCCGGAAGCTTTGTCTCCCCAGACTTGCTTCCCCCTGCTCCTTGCTAGGTTTATCTCAGGAAATGCACTACTCCACTTCCTGCAAGTTAAACTCAGTATTAAGGATTTACCCAGGAAGCCCATCCTGGGTGACATGATTGGCCGTGGTTGATCATTCTTCCAGCTGAGCACAATAGGCAATTCTAGGATGGTCCCTGAGGTTTCCACTCCATATAGAAAGGCCCTTAATAATCCCAGGACTGTGACTAGGGTGGATCTTAGGCCCTGGGATGAGGTCATACAACACAGTTGACCTCCAGACAGGAGATCCCTCCAGATGGAAGCCAGCAGTCCTGTCCTTCATGTTAAGGACTAGAGACTTGTCTAACGAAGCTCGAGATAGATCCTATTGGCATCAAACACATAGGCATACAGGGTCAGGCCCACCTTAAGGAAATGAAACTTCACCTGAATCGAATAAGAACAGTTCCCAGCCCTCCAGGGGATTCAGAGTATGTATTCTGGAAGGTTCATCTTCTTCCCCCTGACCTCCGATTATATAGGCACCTGCCATCAAAGTGAGATTGGCCTAAGACACTGCCATGCCAGGGGGCAGGCAGCACATGAGAGACCCCTGGGATCAAGGAGCAAACAGAACTTTAATACCCTGATCTCTGTTCTATAGGATCTGAGAGAGGTCCTACAGACAGTTGTGAAGGAAAAAGAAAGGAAGGAAGGAAAGAAGGAAGGAAGGGAGGAAGGAAGGAAGAAAGAAAGGAAGAAAATGAGCACAGGATCTAGAGTCCCAGTCACCCTGGGTCCTGCAGGAAAGTCAATATATCGGCAGCCCTGTCTTTAGTGTATCGATGAGAAACCTTGGGGGTGGGGTGGGAGGGCTCTATGTTCATGCCCAATGGATCCAGTAGGCCAAGAGAGTGAACAGAGACCCCAGCAGGTTGGCCAGAGGGTGGTACCAAGATTGGGATGGGGAGTATGTTAGGTCCAGGAAGAAAAACTGTATATATTTATCCCAGTCAAGAAGAGTGGGTAAAATATACAGAATTCTTGTTAAAACCACAATAGAATGAAAAACAATGAGTTTGGGTAGGTTTTTTGTTGTTGTTGCTGTTGGCCTTTAAAAAAAAAAAAACAAAACAAGAGGGGATAAAATGAAGCCTTTGGGGCTGGAGAGATGGCTCAGCGGTTAAGAAGATTGACTGCTCTTTTGAAGGCCCTGAATTCAAATCCCAGCAACCACACGGTGGCTCACAGCCATCTGTAATGAGATCGGATGCCCTCTTCCGGGGTGTCTGAAGACAGCTACAGTGTACTTACATATAATAAATAAATAAATCTTAAAAAAAAAATGAAGCCTTTGCCTTGCCTTGCCTTTTTCTAAAATTCAACTGGTCATACCCAAATTTTCCCCTGCATCTGCCTGTTGAGGCTGTGGGTGGGCCCTGATTCCTCATCCTGTAACTCTTTTCTGTTTGATTTGTTTTGCTGTGCTGAGGATTGAGCCCTGAGGTCCACTCATGCTCGGCAAGCTCTCTACCATGGAGCTACAGCCTGGCCTCTACAACTCTGTGCTGATAATCACCAGGAATAAATATACTAACCAAAGACATCAGTCATTTCAGGAACACAAGGTGACAAAAAGACTAAGCCTCCATTCACCTGCCAGTCCTGTTCATGGGCCAAGTGTGCTACATTGAGCACCTGCACACATCCTCTCATTAATCCAGGTAAGGGGCACTGGCCAGGACCAGTGACAACATTGGTCTATTGCTAGTGTTAGTCCTTTGTCTTCAGTCGTCTGTTAGGAGCATATGTGCAGCTAGCTGATTCTTTGGTGGCCTGCTGGCTTGTAGACCCACTTCCTCAAATGGATGGGGGATTTTTTATGTTGAAATGTTTGCTCTTGACTAAGCATTATAGTGTCTGGTTATACTTCCTCATCAATGCAGGGAAGTTATTTTTCCACCATGTATAAAATTTAAAGAACAAACATTGAAAAATGGCCCAAAGGATACATATACTGCCTTTAGCCAATCTGGAGTGTATAACTAGATAGTTCAAAGTTATTGCCAAGCATTTCCTTCTGAGGCAGACAGACAGTGTACAGTATAGCAGTCAGGCCAGATGTCTTGAAGGAATAAGGATCCTAAGATCTAACCTAGTTCAACTCAAGCCTCTGACAGGTGTGAGCTTCACCTCTCTATACTGGCAACCCGAGAAATGCTCACAGACACCACAGGCTAACAAATGAAGAGCCCTGAGCCAGGAGTAAGCTGCCTTTTGGGGAGTTGTTTAGCCAATGAGGTCACACAATAGTGATGGCAGAGGAATGGATTGGAGGTGATAAAATACACAGTTCAAAGTTGCACTATTATCTAGATGATTCTACAAACAGACTTCAGATTTCTTTTCTTTTAAAAACAAGTTTAAAAAAATGTCTTTCATTACAAAATAGCCAGACATAACAGTACATTTAATGTCATAATCCCAGTGCTCTAGACCAGAGGCAGAATGATTCCCTGTCTCAAGCACAACAAAGAAGGGTGGGATGTGGATGCTGATTTGAAGCCTTGTCACACTGTCTTCTCACTCAGTCACTTTCCATCACAATAGGTTAGTTCCTTTCTTTTATATAGAACCATGTGCTAGCCACAACTTCTTTCTTTCACACTCCACATTCTGTCAGGAAATCCTACTAGGGAAGTCTCAGAAATGTCTCAGCTCTAACCACCATCATCACACCCACAGTCACCACACTACACTATACTACAAAACTATACTATACCACCACACTACACTACACCACCACACTACACTACACTATACTACATTACACTACACTACAATATACTACATTATACTACACTACACTACACTACACTACATTACACTACACCACTACACTACACTACACTACATCACTACACTACACTACACCACTACACTTCTATGCATAATTAATTTAATTTATGACAGGACATTGTTTGAACTTTCTTTCACATACTATGGCATTCACATTTCTCTGACTATGTGCAATGCTTTATAGCAGAAAGAGAAATACTTTAACATAGATGCTACACAAAACACAGTGCAGAGTGAATGTGGGTGTTCTCAGAAAAGCTAATCAGGAAAGTGTTCCTTTTAGTGCTTAACTGTACATTTAGTTTAAATACATTAGGGGATGAAAGTGTGTTTTTAAAAACTAAAACAAGTGTATTTCTCATAGTGTTATGAGGGCATCAGTACATAACTTCTGTGCACATTTGATTTACTCTATGACTGGACACTGTATGACCATAATTTCATGTCCATTCACATTTCACACAACAGTGTGCCATGTGTTTTAGCAGTAAGAAAACTACTGTAACATAGACCCTTTGCAAAAGACAGTGCAGAGCGAATGTGTTTGTTTTCCTATCTGAAAAACTATTCAGGAAATTTTTCTGTATAGTGTTCAATTGTTAAAATACCACATTAGGAGATAAAGGTGTGTTTTTTAGACTGAATCAAGAGTGTTTATCACAATGATGTGAAGGCACATATTAGATTTACTCTATTCCTGGACATTGTATAACTTTACTTTCACCTATCTTTACATTCACATTTCACACATTATGTCATGTGTTTTAGCAGAAAGACTGTGTTTTAGCAGAAAGACTTTAACCAAGAAGCTACACAAAACACAATGCAGAGAGTCTGCATTTGTGTACTCCGAGAAACTAATTAGGAAAATCATCCTTTTAGTTTTAAAATGTACATTTAGTTTAAACATGTTCTGCGATAAAGGTTCATTTTTATAGACTGAAACAAGAGTGTTTTTCACAATGTTATGAATGCACTATAGTAAGTAACTTCTTTGCGAATTTGATTTGAGTATATTCTTACTTTCACAGTATATTCTTACTTTCACGTACATTCACATTCACCTTAGCAGAAAGAAAACTACTTTAACATAGATGCTACACAAAACACAGAAACTAATCAGGAAAGTGCTTCTTTTAGTGTTGTCGTGTACTTTAAGTTTAAACACATTAGACGATAAGGGTGCATTTTTTAGACTGAAACAATAGTGTTTTTTACAACGTTATGAAGGCACTAGAAAGTAACTTCTCTGTGTATTTGACTTACTGTATGTCTTGCCACTGTATGACTTCACTTTCTTATACATTTGCATTCAAATTTCCCACAACAGTGTGCAATGTATTTTAGCTGAAAGAAAACTACTTTAACATAGACGTTACACAAAACATATTGGAATGTGAATGCTTGTGTGTTCTTTCTGAGAAACTAGTCAGGAAACTGTTCCTTTTAGTGTTCAATTGTACTTGTAGTTTAAACACATTAGGTGATAAAGGTGCATTTGGTCGAAGAAACCAAAAGTTTTTCTTACCATGTTTTAAAGGCAGTTAGTAACATCTATGTGTAATTGATTTACTTTATAGGAGGACACTGAACTTATTTTGATGTACTTTCACATTCACATTTCCCTAAATATGTGCAATTCATTATAGCAGAAAGAAAACTCCTTTGACATAGACGCTACACAAAACACCTTGGAAAGTGAATGCGTCTCTGTTCTTCCTGAGGAACTAATCAGGAAAATTTTTCTTTTAGTGTTCAGTTGGACTTTTCGTTTAAAGATATTAAGTGATATTGAGGTGCGTTTTGTAGAGGAAACCAAGAGTGTTTATCACCATGTTTTAAAGGCAGTTTGTAACTTCTTTTTTTAACTTTTATTGCATTATAATGAGAAAAATTACATGATTTCAATGTATCTGAATTTGCTAACATTTAAAAACATATTTTAAGTAAATAGAATTAAATCACATTCTTGTTTCCCTTTTGTACCCCAACTACTCCCAGAGAACTCCCTTCAATACCTACAATACCTTTTTTGTCATATTCATTATAATTTATAAAATATTATAAGAAAAATAAGTATTATATAAGTTGTTTGATATAAAACAGCAATCAATTTAATAGTCTTATGTAGATGCTCGTCTACAGCAATAGTGAAAATACATTTTTCTCAATATAAATTTTAAATAATTCCAAACATATTAACTGTATATTTCAAAATAATACATCACTACTAGTATTCTCTTAAATGAGCATAAATATATAAAGTCCTTTTGTTTGTTTGTGTTGTATTTAGTAGAGTTTAAAATCTTGGTTCTTACTGTGGTACAAGACCAAAATAAGAACAATTTTTAGACATTGGATTTCATTGTAATAAGTCTGTACTTCAATGACCCTCACCTCACCAAAGAATTTTACCTCCATCATAGCTAAGCTGAGAGGTTTTTTTTTTTGTTTTTGTTTTTTTTGTTTTTTTGTTTTTGTTTTTTTTTTTGTTTTGTTTTTGTTTTTTCGAGACAGGGTTTCTCTGTATAGCCCTGGCTGTCCTGGAACTCACTTTGTAGACCAGGCTGGCCTTGAACTCAGAAATCCGCCTGCCTCTGCCTCCCAGCCCAGCTAAGCTGAGAGTTGATAGTTCTCCTGCACCAAGAAATCAATTGTAGGCATGATTGTTGGAAACAATCTTCCTGCTATGGTCAAAGCTATTTGACTTGAGTGAATGACTTTATTCTCAGCCTACAGAGAACAGCTTATATCCATTTAAGAAATGGTGCATGTATTAAGATGTTTATCCATAAAGTCATTCACCAGCTGTATCAATGAAAAATTGTTCTGCTTGGAGGGTGGCACAGACATTAGGTGAGGGTAAGAATTTGGTTCATTAGCTGTGATAATTTGGAAAAGCATTCATCACAGAGGAAGAGTAACTTATAAAGTCCTCTTCTTCAAACTTGATACAAGAGTTACAAATGTCAAGCAAAGCATTCAGTCTCATTCTTTGTTGTTCTCTTACAAGCAACCTCCCTAGTTAATCGTCTATGTTTCCTTGGAGTATGTAAATACTTTTGGGATATATAAGCTGTTCTGAAAAGCATAGTATAGTGTAAAAATTTGAAATAAACAATACTACTAATAGAGAGGCTGAGATAGGAGAAGCAAGATTTCAAGACCCTTATGTTGTACACAGCCAGACACTGTCATAAACAAACAAGCTGAAAGTGTATATCGATTGTACAATATTGGACCTATTTCTCCAGTTACCAAATTAGAGAGAGCATTGGATGACAATCAACAAATTTCTAATTCCTCATATTATTGAATTTCAATCGATTAGGATATGTTGGTAATATTATGTTTCATATTAAGATATTAAGAAAAAGTAATTGTCACTTACTGTTGCTTTTGTTGTAAGAAGTGGAATT
>JADRCC010418731.1:0-19296 GCA_019843855.1 Hylomyscus alleni
CCTGAGTTACACCTCCCATATCTTTCTTTGCTGGCTTGCTTAAAGAGGAAAACTTTACACCTTAATGGTCACTTACATGCTATAATATCCACACGATAAGCTACAGACTCTACACACCAAACTCACCCACTCATTGGGCACTAGTTTCTCACTGAAGCATAAGACTTTACCTTTAAGTAGGATCTTTCAAAACATCATGGAAATACTCAGCTAGCAATTTTTAAATCCAATATATCTTATCAGGGAAAAAATAATCTCACTGATAGTAAATGTCCCTGTAGACTGTCATTCTGAAAGCCCCTGGTGGTTGGTAGGCTTTTTTTTCTTTCCTCTTTTCCTTTATTCTGACTACACAGAAAGTGGTAGATGAAGAGGAAGTTCTACAGTAAGGCCCCAGCTCCGCATGGTGTTCTCAAAGGTAGTTTAGCTTCCAGCTATGAGCTGTGGTTTTTAATGTACCTGTGTTGGGAAATGGTCAGGCACAAAGAGCTAATGCCCGAATTTTATTAGAGGACTACTACTGTGGGTTTTTTAGGCATGAGAACAAAAGAGGAGTCTGTGTATGATCTCTACATTTCCCAGAACTTTATGTCCATGTCCTTGAGGATAAAACTGAGGACATTCCAGATAGCTTAGATAGTTTATCTTTAAAAATATTGAAGTGAAAATTAATCAAAACATATGAACACTTTTAGGACACATTCAGTTTGCTTCAAGCACCCTAGAGATTGTTTTTACAAGTTCAAAATATACCAGTAACTTATTTCCAGTAATTTTCTAATTGTCATCTAATTCTCTTAACAGTTTTCTAAACACATATCCATGCACGTTTTGCCTATAGCCATTAGACTGAACCTTGTGAGACTTTGTATAACTATAAGTTAAATAAAAGGAAGGTCAAATATCAGCTGTCTCAAATTGCTAACATGATAAATGAGATAAGCCGAATCCTTGTAAAGTCTAATTTTCCACTGGTCTATTGAGGCGAAAGGAAGTTGCCTTTTTAAAAGGCTTCTAGAAATTACTTAAAGGCTGCACCTGTCAGTCAACGACCAAGAGATGAGAAAGGCTTGAAGGGATTGGATCTCACCCCATAACCACGACCCCCTTCAAAGGGGAATGCTGAGCTATGCCAACCAGACTTGCAGCCCAGTGCTGGATCTATTGCCTCAAGTAACTCGAGCCACCCAGACTGCAGGGGATTTGCTTTTGCCTCATTATGGCTGCCTCATCTCAGTGTCTGATCCCACTAGGAAGGGGACAGTTCCTCTCTTCTCACACAGTGTAAAGTCCCCTTAGTCCAGCTGTTGACTTTCTTCCCTTCAAGTCATTCTTACATTTCTCTGAAACCCTGAATGTGTGGTCACTAGGTATCCAGGATGCAAATACTTTCTTTAAATATCAATTCTAACTGTTAATTTGGATTCTGTCCTTGTTTATAAATGTATGGATGACATTGTCACTGGTTTTTTTTCCCTCTATTTAATACCAAAGTATTTAAGACTTAAAGTGATGATGGGTTTTAAGGAATATTGAAGTTGACACAATCATATTGTGTATGTGGAAGTTGTCCCGATGATATTACTCCATGGTAAGAGATTGTGAGAAAAAAAGGTTGTCATGTAACAGTGGACCTTAAAAATCCTAGGTTGAACATCACTCTGAAATAAAAAATTGAAATACTTCTGTCCCTATATTTTATTTTTTTATTTATCTTTAATTTTCAAATTTATTTTATTGCTTATTTTATTTCTTTACATTTCAAATGCTTCCTTCGTCCCAGTTAAATCTCATCGTCTCCCCATTCCCCCCTGCTTCTATGAGGTTGCACACCCACCCACCCACCCACCCCCTCCTTCCTTAGTGCCCTAGAATTCCCCTATGCTGGGTCCTTGAGCCTCCATAGGACCAAAGGTCTTCCCTCCCATTGATGCCTCTGCTACACATGCAGCTGGAGACATGGGTCCCTCCATGTGTACTCTTTGAATGGTAGTTCAGTCTCTGGGAGCTTTGGGAGGGGGTCTGGTTGGTTGGCCTACTTTTATAATTACTATGAATCTTGAGGAAACTAAATAGTGTGTTTGATTTTCCAACATTATAAATTCTATATAATTTACTTAATTAAAGATTTCATTTTATAGTAGTTATACTTTATTGCTTTTTCAAATTTATCTGGGTTTTAGTGAAGGATAGGGGCTAGACTCTCTGAGATAGTTCCATGGCATCAATATACTCTATTTAGTTCCTAACTCATTACTCAATGTGAGTGACTCAATCTTGGCTTCATAAAATATCTGCAAAGCTTACAGACATCACACAAACCAGACTTGGCACCCCAATACAATCAATACTATACTATATTACTTATACAGGATACTGACTTTTTACGGAAATATTTATGTAAATTACAAACTACCATGTTTTTAATTTATTTTGAACTGTATAAAAAGATATTAACACTCTTTCAAATGATTTCTTCCCCCCCCCAGCAATCTATGAGGACACGTTGACAGGAATGGGACATAAATGTTGGTTATAGAAAAGATGTCCTTTCTGCCTTGTCTTCAAAGTAGAAACAGATATCTTTGGTGAAATACGAGAAATTTAAGTGCTAATTAATCCTACAGTTTTCTAATGTTTCAGTATCAGTCATAATTTAAAATATGATATTATAAAGCAGGCATCAGACATGGTTCTATAGACAATACATGGTTCTATAGACAGTGAGGTTCAAGAATCCTGTTTACATATCAGTAAAATGAGCCACCATAAACTTCTCAGTGAATAAATACTCAGTGAAACTTAAAGACTGAAAAAAAATAACAGAGAATATAGCTCAACTTATCATTTGGCCGCTTTGAACTTTACATGTTGCTGCCTAAATGATTACTAAGTAAAATGCTATGAAATTATTTCCTGTGACCCTCCCTTTTCCCCCAGTTGCTGTTGGCCACCTGAGGCCTTCAAAGACAAAAAGAGCAGATACAGGTGTTGGGATTTGGGGTGGGAGGCTTGAAGGTTGGTAGCAAGAATGCTAATATTTTGAATTCTAAGATCAGCTACAGCAAGACAGCTCAACTTTATTCAGGGTGAACAAGGGTTGTATAGACCTTGAGGAGTAGATAAGGATTTCCAGGATGAATGTGCATTATAAGCTAGGGTGGGAATGCTTCACTAGAAGAGGAGTTCCAAGAACCTAGCCAACCTGCCGGGCATGTTCTTATTAGAATACAAGTTGGTCCTGTAATCTAGCATAGGCTACATAACTTGTGATTTTCCTCAGAGTTATTTGGGGATTACAGGTAGGGAGGGCTTATTGGTCAAAATACAATACCTAATTGTCATGTGTCCAGATGGGCTGAGAGGGGCTTATGTTCTTTATTGTAAACCACTTACAGAAGCTTTGTGCAGAGTCATCCTCTAGATAAGATCAGGCATCTGAGCTTAGAGGAAATGGCCAGATATGGTCACGATGAGAAAAGGGGTCCTCCATTTTGCACCTAGACTGGAGAGCTAATTCAGATAAGGTGGACTATCAACTTAATTGCAAGATCTTCCAACAATTTCACATCTAAATGAATGAGCAGAATTTTAGTGAATACAAATGATCAAATTATCAGTTTAAGAAAGAAAGAAAAAGTGATGTATTTAGAGATTAGTAGGTATTTCTCCTCATAAATAAATACAGGAGTTAGAGGAACCACAGAGGCCAATGAACCTTCCCTGGGGTGTGTGCCATAGAATGTTAGATTTGACCATGCAACAACATGAGGAATTTTCACATTCCCCACTGTGTCAGACCCAGATAAATCTCACATGGAATGTGACACAGTATCAACTCCCTCAGGATGTCTTTCAAGGAGCAGAATAACAAAAACTACCTCAGAACAGAGCCCCCAAACACAGGTCCTTAGACACATCATTGAACGTTTTTGTCATATAATCTGTAGTTGCTAGTTTATAGACACTTTCAGTTGCTAATTATTCGAAACAATGTCTTCTAAAAGTCCAATGATTTATTTTGAAAAAAAAAAAAATGTGTTTGCTTTCAAAGTAAAAACAAGGGCCAGCAAAATGGTTGGAAGGTAAAGCTGCTTCCTTCACAAAACCAATGGCTAGAGATTCCAGGATTCCACAGCAAAAAAGGAAAACCCTCTCCCTAAAGTTGTCTAGTGACCTCTACTTGCATTCTATGAAAATGCCTAAACACACACATACACACACACACACACACACACACACAGAGGCACATGCACACACACACTTTCACACAAATAATAATACTTGATAATGAAAAGTACAAAAGAAGACTAGAGATGTAATTCACTAGTATAGTGTCTGGTACGTGTAAATTTTTAGTTTGAAAAAAATAAGAAAAACATTTACAAAATTATAATAATTAGCTATGACATTATTTAAATGACTGAATTTAAACTTGTTTTGTCTGAAATGAAATAACACCATATCCATGTACCTCTGCTTTGATGAGTTATCTAAGTAGCCTGAGAAGGAAGTCTGATACTACCACAATCTTTGGAATTCTAATTATTAATTTGTCAAGAATATCAGTCGATTAGTAAGAGCACCTATTTCCTTGTGTCATGAGAATTAACGGAGGCACTTCACATAAAGCACTGAGAACACAGTCTGCATACATTAAACTCAGAATAAAGAATTTGTTTTATAATTGCCAGAATCCTGAGTAATGAATGAAGCAACATATTGCAGTTTGTTATTTTCATAATGTGGCTTTGCAGTGTAATCAGCTATCCAGCATGTATATTTCTTAAGCATAATCTTAGGAAAACAAATAACTCAATTGACAATGCAGGTAGAGTCAATAGGAATATTATTTTACAGAACACAATTACTTCTGGGAATTGAGAATCCAACCCCAAATTGTTTATGAGAAAGGAAATAAATGCTTTATCTTATAAATTGAGACTAGAGGGAAGGTCCTATTCAAAGCAGTATGATCTCAGAAACTTGCTCACGCATTGCAATGCGAGCTCTGAACCTGGCTGTTCATTCAGCCCTCACCTAAGTACAGGGCAGGCTTCATACTTGGTTAAAGAATGTTCCATGTATGGTATTCAATATTCAAGCATCCAGAGACAAGAAAAGATGTTGTGCCAGCCATCATGTCTTGGGAGCCATAATCCTCTCAGAAGTGTTGTTTGGCATATCATTTCTCAGTTTGGCTAAACCATTCACTGCATAAAAGGAAGATGCCCAGCTTATGTCCACTAGAATAATAATCAAGTAACTATAATGTCAGCAGTACACCAATTGTTCTCTTATATTGTCACTCACTAAGATAAAGAGATCCCCATCTATGTAATCTCATCCATTTCATCACTAACACTCCTCACCAGAGAGTTGCATTTGTTAAATTGATAAATTTCCATTGGCATCTTGATATCATTTAAATGAGTTGACTCTTGGTGTTTGATATACGAAGCTGGGAAAAGGCATAGAGATATACATATACCCATTACGATAGTTACATGGAGACCATTCCACCACTTTTTAACCCTTTTGCATTCTACCTTGCCTTTCTTCCCTGTAATGTTGAAAACACAGGGATGGTTCCATGTGAAGCTTTTCCTCCATGCAGAATGTCATAGAGTTGGATCCTACAGTCTGTAGCCTCCAGCAATTAGCTTCAAAATGTGTAGTCAAACTTCTAACATGGCTTTTCATGACTGGAAGATAACTGAAGAATAATTATTCTAAGTTTCACTTTGGTTTGCATATCAATTCACTTATTGAACAGTGTCTTGGTTGTTATGGCAGCTTCATTATTAAAAATAATTACTCATGGACAGAGATTATATGGCTATATATTATATTTCCTTTGATGTGTAATATGATACATACAATTTTATGTGTGTGAAGTTTGGTGGGTATGTTGGTGTACAGGTTCGAGGGAACACAGGTACACGTATTTGTCTTCTGGTGTATACATGTTGAATGTCACAGGATATTCTCAGGCATCATTCTCAGAAATGCTCCCACCTCTTTTAGGACAGATTCTCCCATTGGCCTGGAGCTCACTGATTATTCAAAGCAGGTTATCCATTGATCCCTAGAGATCCTCCTATATTCATCTCTGAAAATCTGAGGCATTTTAATGAGCTAACCTGTCATCTCATGCCCCATGCCATTTTGTGTCCTACCAGATGTTATTGCTCCCTTTTTTCTCTCTTGGTATAATTTGGTATTGTTAAAATACTGGGCTCTTGTTCTAGAGATACAGTGGTGTTTAATTATTTTGGGATTTTTTTTGGTGTTGTTCTAATATCCTTAAATTAAAGAAATTAATCTAAAACAGGCTTTCATTTTAAATACATCTCATAAATAGTATTAGCAACTTCAGTGTTCATTCCACAAAAGAAATGTTTGATCACATAAAAGGATTTTAGTTGTTTTAAAAACCTAAAATATTTATTCTGTGCTCATTAACATATTTTGATATGCAGTGATTTTCCTAAATCTTTATTAAATTAAGATCTGAGATGGTTCATAAAGCAATTTAATTATGATATACATGCTCATACAATCCAAAAGTTTTTTTTATCAGACAGATTTAATTTTTGAAAGAAACTTTTAATGTATTTTTCAAATACATTTTTAAGATTAATAATTCATTTTGAGAAACCTGCTAATTTCACACTTGTAATACTTGCTGAGCACCAAGTAAGTACCAGCGGCCTCCTACAAACTGCTGATCACTCTCTGTAACAAAATGGAGAGAAGTTAACTGTCTTTCACAGGAAAGTAAATAGAAACAAAACGAAAGCAAAACCACCTGAATTTGACCCTAAGCAGCACAATTTAGGGTGGAAACTAAATCCTGTTTCTTCTGAACCCTTCATTAAGTGGTCAACTCTTCACACTCCCTCATTTCCAGGCAGCTTTAAACGGCTCCCCTGGGGTGTAGCATTTTCGTTATAAAATAAAATTAAAAAGTTAGTCTTGACTTATTAAACCATGTTGATTGCCTGCTTCTGAAAGCTGATCAAAAATGAACCAAATCTGTAATTAGTAAGAGAAGAAAACAGAACTTGGAGTCCTTTGGGATGGGAAGTTAGTCACCCGCATGGAATACTTTTCTATTTGATGGGTAATTACGATATATTTAGTAGAGGTCTGGCATCGATTTTCCTTGTAACATATAATTAATACCCTTGTGTTTTGTCAGTTCATAAACCAGTTTTCTTATAGTTTAGTATGAAACCGTTATTTTTGACCCATAAGTGCTTCAGGAATCAGAGACACGAAATAGAAGAGAGAGGATTCAGACATTCATTTTTATTCATTGGGTATGGAGAGGACAATAATTTATATTTTCACAAGAAGCTGGGTTTTGGACAATTTACTAAACAATTGTGTGCCTTACTATCTAACTACAAAATATGTGTTGTGGGCTTCATTCTTATATAAAGACCCCTAATTCCCCATTCCCCGGAATATGCTTTGAGAAAGACCCTTAAAAACGTAATGAAGTTTAAGTAGGGTAACATAGCAAGGTCCTCACAACAATTTCACTGATATCCTTGCAGTAAATTTCCAAGAGAAGACAGTGCAGGAGGTCATTCTAGAAGGAACTAAGGAACCAACATCAGAGACAAGGATGGGCAAAGACATTTTAAGGAAGTGGCTTTAACAAATCTACAATCTTTAGGGCAGAGAAGTGTGCTTTGAGGTTGGTACAGTCATTAGTTTGTTTGTTGAGACATTGTCTTATGTAGCAACAGAAGACCTGAAACTCACTTTGTAGCTGAGAATGGTCTTGAACTTCTGACTTTCCTATCTTTACCTCACAATTGCAGAGATTATGGACTGTGGCACCATACAGAGTTTTTATGGTACTAAGAATAAAACAAAGATCTTCATGTATCATAGACAAGCACTCTATCAAGGAACCACATTCACAACTCACTTTTAAACTCTGAGACAGGGTCATACTCTACAGCAGAATTTGAACACACACTAAAGATGTAGGCCAAGTGTGCCCCAATCTTGCCGTACTCTGACGTGAACCTAGGAAATGCTAAGATTACATCCAGTTCTGTGCTATAGTGTTGAAAGGGGTTTTCAAAACTGATGTCAAGCCAGGATAACCACTTGCCAGATAGCCCCTGAAAATTAGAGAAAGTTTGCAAAGTTATTACTGTCTCTACACTCCAATAGATATTTCCTTGGCCAGATGCCATGGTCTTCACATTTTATCTTCGAGGAAAATGTTCAATTAGTAACATACGACAGGCTTCTTTTTGTAGACTAAGGGAAAAAAAAGCATTTCAGACTGGTATCTAATGCACTACGTAAAGTTTCTGCAGAGTGCTCCCCTCTGGTTTCAATTTGGCACAGACCACACCCAGACACTAATTTCCAAGGCAAAGAGACAAGGTGACTGAATCTGAATTAGGTAGCAACAGCAGCAAAGAGTCTTGCAAGTATTAATACTAAGAGGGAAAGGGAAGGTCTGTGTTAGAAAGCTAGGACATGGTGGCAAGTTCTGATAGATTATTTTAATTTGGTTAGTCAAATTACAAATTTTGATTGCTGGACCTTGATGTTTTGATAGTTGGACATTTGTGATTAGTTTCAGAAATAAGTCAGTGGCTAAATAAGGGAATAGACCTTGGTGGTGAGCTTTAAGAATGTGATCTAACAATTTAACAAGAGGAAGAAGGATAAAAGGCAAAACCTGTCAGGGCCATATTTGCCATGATCAGGCCTGCTAGAGCCCCTCAGTCCTGCCTTTTTGTTTCATTGTTGGGCCTTTAGGTATTAGATAAGCATGATAAGGCATTCTTTGTGGTAGCTTTCTGCTAATTAGGGGTGAAGGTCAAGGAAAAGGGAGTCTTTAATCTATCAGAACTGAAAGTGGGTCCTGCACAGGATGGAGGAAGAATAGAAGGCTCAGAAGGAAAATACAAATTCAATTTGAAGTGGGTGGAGGGGCTGGATGGTTTCCTGAAGCCATAGATTGGTGATTGTCTCATACAAGGCAAGTGGCTCATCAAAGGGCATTTGCAGGAGCCTGTAATCCTCTTGGAGGCCATCAAGGTACTGTTTCCCAGACCCAGATGTGATGTTTATGGGCTTTGGTGACAAGATGCTGCTAATGTGTGAGGATCAGCTGATTAAAAGTTTGGTTATTGATTTGCCAAATTTGTTTGATTAAGAAAGAAAAAAGGCAGTTGAGAAATAGAGAGGAAAAAGTCATAGAATAGCAATGATGATAATGGGAGGCCCAGAAAGGCCAGGTCCAATTCATTAGGGGAAGCTGGAACTAATTTACAGTGCTGGAATTAAAGAGGACCTTAATTTTAGTTGGTCCTCAGAAAAGCAGGTTAGCTTATAGACATTTTCCTCTACCACCTAGATTAATTGATGTAGTAGTTACATTCTCTGACAAACAGATAAGCTCTGCTTTTCTCTGCTGTTAAGAGATCTAAGGCCTGACAGTTTTGGAGAGGGCCCCAGGCCAGAGAAGTAAGCTGTTGCTGGACAGAGGCCAGAGATTGAACCATGGAGTGTATAGAGAGCTGTAATTTGGTCACAAAATCATGAGCTGTGAGGACTGAATGTTCCAAAGCACTTCTGGTCATGGCTATTCCAGTTAAGGCAGTAGCCAGATTTGTGCCCATCATTATAGATAGCGATGCTGCCTTAGGGGGATGAGCTTTTTAGAAGAGCCAGTAGAATTCAGATTAGACATATATTTTCAATTGGGGACTATTGCCACTAAAAAAACTGGATCCAGTTGCGTGTTTGAGCAGGGCCTGCATAAGGCATTGGAGGGATTGAGAGGAGTTATCAGATTTGTTTTGAACTACTTCTAGAATTTTTTGAAAGCTAATTGGTTTAAGGGCCTCTCCCCTCAGGCCAGAGTAGAGACAAGTAATGAAATGGTCTCCAGCCCGGCAATTATATCTGTTATTATAATTCCAGTTAGGATCAATGTAGGGGACTACTGCAGCTCTGCTGGGATGGGTTTATTCTGCATGATGTATCTGGTCTGCAAGTTCACTTTGCTTTCTCTTAGCTGTGTTTGCATTTCTCTTGAGGTTATCAGAAAGGATCATCCAAGGGTCAGGAAAGGTGAAGTCACAGGACTGGGTTAGATATTCTAATTGTTTGATGAAGGTAGTTGGATCAAAGGTAAAGAAACCTAGATATTTTTCAACCTGGATATATTCACTAAGAGAGCAGGGGACATGGACACAAGTAGGGCCATATTTCACAAAGTGTGGAGTCTGACCTTTCACACAGTGTAGTTTCCAAACTTTGTGAAACAGTTAGCAGTCTGAAACTCGAGCAGTTACCTTTGCTGCTATACATGCTAAACTACTTGCTAATAGAGAAAATTCCTTTTGTTATCAAGGCTTTCCACAGGAAGAATAAAGTTTACCAGTGTTACAGAAATCATCTTTTTTTTTTAAATTTTTAACTTAAAACCACATGAGTAGGGCGTTCAAATTTGGCTCAGCATTTAAATAGAATCGCAGGCCACCTGGAATATGCATATATATCAGAAGTAAGAAAGATTGCCTCAACATGATGGAAGGTGAGAATATGCTTATAAAAGTATCCCTTTGATTTCTACATGCCTATAATCACATGCATACAGCCATTTTTAAAAAAATAACTGTAGGCATTAATGACAATTATATGTAATCTCACTCATTACAATGTCTGTTAATGTTAGACCAGAGTCCCATAGCCTAGCCAATAGATGCAACACTATATATCCTGAAAGAATGCTTCAGAACATGTCTGCTATGACAATTTATCTCACAAGTAATTGTAGCAATAGTTTACAGAATGCTAATGCCCTATCTTAATGACATGGAATTCTAGAAGGTTTTTAGGGTACAGCATTTAATTTGCTCATAAAGTTGGAGCCATTCCTCAGACTGATGGGTTTGAGCAAATTGTTTTAGACTCTGTTTTCCATAATCTCATCCTAAAGTAAATATTGTGAGCCCAGTAGTGCCTGCACTGTGAGGTTATTTAATGAAAAATGACATTGTGCCTTGAAACTTTCTTTGTCATATTCAGGCATTCTATGGGAGGTTTGTTTGGTACTCAAAGAAAATCACAATGTCAGGAAATATTGCTTGTATGACACAGTGTCAAGAAGACAGCAAAGTCTTCACTGTGTAACAGGAAATAAGATCACAGGTATATTCATGGGCCCAATAATTGGTAAAAAGGTCTTGTGACATGGTAGGTAGAAGCAAGACTAACCATACACTGATGTGGGTCTGAGGAAGTCATCTGGCTGATGTGGCTAGTCGAGTTGATGATACAAGGAGATATTGAAACAGGGACAATACTTTCTGCCACAGAGTGGTATAATACTAACCTTTGATTTTCCCATCTCTGATTATGGTAAAACAAAGTGAAACATACATGCAAAAACACACAGACAAACACATACACAAATGTTTAGAAGGTTATTTTTGTGAAGAGTTAAATAAAACCCAAACAAAGATTCTCAGTCTGCTTCAATTGCATGTTTATAACTTTTTCGTTACCCAATATTAGGAAAATTCTTTACTCATGAAGGTGTTTGTTTGTTTTTTTATTTTCAGTGTCTTGGATTGAGTTGAAGTTTCCCCTGTTCCCTAAGCAAGTGTTTCTCAAGGGATCAGATTTACAATTTGGTGAGTTTTGGTATCAGCTAATTAGTGAATAAAGATATACTTTGATAAATTGTTTTCTTTTTTAAAGAAAATATATAACTGGTTTTGCTTTCACTTTAATCATTTAAAGCAATCATAAAACATTAATCATACACTGTTTTGAAACAAGAAAGTGACATTTAAGAGGACTTATTTCTTATTATAAATTAAACCTTGTAATCTGATTGGCAGTTGCCTTTTCTTCAAAATTTTCATATTTAATATAAGATATTACTTTCAAACAAAAGATATAACAATTCTGAAGTGTAAATTATCATTTCCATGGTTAATTGATGGTACCTTCAACAGTTTTAGGCTAGACATAAGGATTATACATGTTTGTTTACCTAATATAATTCTTAATTATATTGATGATCATAAAACTTTTTTAAAGCATTGAAAAAATTGTGATGGTATAAATAGTTCAGTTGATAACCTTACAAATCAATTACTTGAGTTTGACCATCAGCCAGGTCCGAAGCTAGGCATAATGATGCCCTCTTCTAATTCCAGAGCTGGAGTAGTGGAGACACAAGGACCAATGGTTCCTTGATCAGTCAGCCTAGCCTACCAGATGAGTCCTAGCTCATTAAAACAATAGTGTTCTAAACCCAAGGTAGCATATATACACATGGATATTCATATATGTATATGGCATGTATGTTCACATGCACACTCATGAGCACATACGCACACAAATGGAAAATCTTTACTAAGACAAGATTGAAGATGATAGTCATTGGTTGTGTCTTATAGTAAAGTGAAATGTATGGAATACTGACTTTCTGGGGAATATAGAAGAACTGTTTCCATTTTAGCAAAAAGATAACTTCCAGAGCCAATGAATTGTGCATTGAGGAACTTTCTTCTGAAGTCACTGACAGATGGTAATATACATAATTATGCAAATCCACAGATAGTAAAGAAAGTCTCTGCTTTTCATAGTTGTGCTAGATTCTTCTATGAAAACCATCCACTTGATTAATACACAAGTATTGAATGCCTATACATTCAACATAAGTATGAATTTACAAAAATCGCTCTGCCCAAGTTAAGCAATTAATTGATCCATTTTAACTTAATACATAAAGAATTTCAGAAATCTTATCCTAAAGGCAAAAAAGGAACAGGACCAATGAGATCAGACAGGTGAATTCAGGCAAATGTTCAAAGGAGTGCTCTATCTCTCTCTCTCATGTGCGTGCAATATGTCTTATAGAGTAGCAAAGAGATTTATTTGGTCTTTAATATCTGAATGAATAGTACCCTCAGAGCTCCCAGGGACTAAACCACCAACCAAAGAGTACACATGGTGGGACTAATGGCTCCAGCAGCATATGTAGCAGAGGATGGCCTAGTCGGTCATCAATGGGAAGAGAGGCCCTTGGTCCTGTGAAGGTTCCGTGCCCCAGTGTAGGGGAATGTCAGGGCCAGGAAGCAGAAGAGGGTGGGTTGGTGAGCAGGGAGAGGGGGGAAGGAACAGTTTTTTCCCCCGGAGGGGAAACCAGGAAAGGAGATATCATTTGAAATGTAAATAAAGAAAATATCTAATAAAAAACTTTTTTAAAAAGTCAGAATAAATGTCAGCTCATTTTACAGGAGTAAAAAGCTTAAAAGATGAAAATATAACTTCAAAATATAAAATTCACACTAATTCTATGTATATAAATTCATGTATTTCTTACCCCCTTCAATGTTTGACACATTATCATTCTCCACAATCTTTGCATCAATGTTGTCAGAAATGTAAACATGCACAGAGAGAAAATTGGAATAGCCTTAAGGAGTATTCTGCAATTCTCAGTCACAAAAAGACAAACAAATGAGAACAGTGCTGTTGGTTTTAAAACTATGTCCTTCAAAACTAAAAATTGCATTCTGCACAATAATTCCAGCTTATGGAATAGCTGTGGATGACAACAAATCCCTTTCTTCCTAATGTAATATATAGTCCATGGTAAAATGATGTGAAGGGAAATTTTATTTACACATCTCTGTGAACATTGCAAAAATTACACTTGAGTATTAAAAATCAAACTTTTATTAAGTAATTATTATTTAGTAGAATGTAATTGTAATTTTATCTGCCAAAATGCATAAAATTGTATATGGCAATAAAATTATATATAGATCCACTATGTACAGAGATAATATAATTACATCATTTCTTTCATTTTCTTTCCTTCCTTTAAACACTCCTCTCTCTCTTTCAAAATCATGGCTTAATTTTCTTTTTTGTTTTTGTTTTGTTGTTGCATGTATTTATGTATCATATATATGTACAGACATATAAATATATGTTTATATATTTATTCATATATAAATATTTATATTTATTTATATATATAAATATATATTTATATGTCTGTACATATACTCCAAAATGCCTCTTCCAGTCAGTATAATGTTACTTGTATGTATGTTTCATGATCTGACCATCTGGCACTGGATAACCAGTTGGTATGCTCTTCCCTGGGGAAGACTATTTCTTCCACTCCCAGGATTCCTAGCTTGTCTGCAGTTCTTTTTGTAGGGCTGAGTCCTCATGGGCTTTCACTATCACAGGAGAACCTATAACCACCACTTTCCTAAAATAGTGCATTTTCTGACTACATACTAAATATTTGTCCTTACACCACACATAACTATTTTCCTCACCTCTCTTCAATGAGATTTCTCTTCACAATAAGAGTGAGACCATTAAAGAAAAATACAACTAATCAAAATACTGAGTTGTGGATTCCAGTCTCCAGTGAATATACCTACAAAAAAAATATTCTGACCTTCTGCTAATGGATCATTGTGGAAGAAAGAGTGGAAATATTGTACGAGCTAGAAGACCATGTAGTTTGCTTTGAGATTATGTCTCCCAGGACATCAGACCCTATTCTTGTAAAGTCTTACCAACATGACTGCCTAAACATTAGCCAAGCAAAGAAAACACTACAGTCATTATTATCTTTTTCAATACCCCAGTTTTGTTCAAGGGTTTCTAGGCACACATTCAATGATCGATTGACAATCTAGCCACTCTTTATAAGTTTTATTCTAAGACATGGTCTCACTAACTTTATCTAGACATATCTTGATCCTCCTGACTCAGATTTCTGAGAAACCAAGATTTCTAGCCAAATTGCATTACCTTAAGCCATTTTATATGATGAACTGTGCATAAGAGTGGTTTTAGAAGACTTAGATTAGCAGCTAGAACTCCAGGGCACAGCTGGCATCCAACACCATCACGCAGCTAAGCATTCAATGACAGTCCAATGCCAGTGCACATCTGTGTATCTAACACCAGCGCACAGCTGACCATCCAACATCAGTGCAAACCTGGCATGCCACACCAGTGAAGAGCTGAGCATTGAATACCAGTGCACATATTCAATACCAACCCCATGCCAGTGTATAGCTGGGGACCCAATATAGGTACACAGCTAGGCATTTGATGCCAGTGCACAGTAGGGCATTCAATACCAGTGCAGAACTGAGCATCCAATGCCAGTGCACAGCTCTTTCTTCATGAAACAGCTCAGAAGGCTCAGACGCCCTGGGAGAGTTTTATAGAAACTCACTGACAGTTGCAATCAGAGAAACATGTGTACTATACCACAGAGCATATTAGAATAATAAACTCGGAGCATTATTAAAGGAAATGGGAGGTTAATACACTATTTTCATGGTTTTGAAAAATAATTTTAAATAAAATGTTTATTAGGGATACTCAGTAATAAACTGTTAATACGGACATCTGTTCAGCATTTAGCTGGTAACGAGGCACATAAAAATTTAATCGGCAGTTTCTTCAGTATTTAAGACTGCATTGCTATCAACATATTTTTCATCAAGAAAGTCATGCACTACTGTCAGTTATATTTATTACACGAAGGAACATTTTAATATAATAATGCAGATGCCTTCATTCCATAAACCCCAGTGGTACTTAAAGCTGGGATCTTATTACTTGTGCCGAGGGCCAAACAAAGCTATAAACCCACTAAATTCTAACTGAGCTCCTGTGGTTGAATTGTGCACATTTGAGCTGTAAATTACAATATAAAGTAATCAAATATGTATAAAAATGGTAGTCAAGGAAGCAGTTTGCTGGATTCATAAGGTTTCATAAGAAATAAGGAAAAAAATTTATAAACATCAACACAGTGCTCTGGGTTATGAAATTCCCTTCCCCAAATACGACAACGCTTTTCTAATAACTTAAGAAGCTGCCTGTCAATCAGCACCACCTGCATTATTCTCTTCCTCACAATATCTCCGTTAGTCATTGCTTATTTTCAAAACAATCATACTAGCCACTCTGGTAACCTCCTGTGTACTCAAAATGACCAAAGGCCCCCTGTAGCATTATTAGGGAGATATTAAAACCATTATAAAGGATTCTCTGATGACATTTTGTAGTGCAGAGAGAATTTAAATCATCAGATGCAAAACAACAGATTTAAAAGATTGGAAAGCATTTTGCTTCCAGCTAGAATAAAATAATAAAAAAAATCACCTGATGGGAACAACTCAGCAACATGTAAACTTGTATATGCAACTAGATATTGATAAATATGAGACTAGTTAAGGTTGCTTTGTCCTAATATATTGCTAATCCTTATACAACAGGAAATATTAAATTACTTTAAATACTGCATTGATTATGAGCCCAAATAATACATCAATATATCAACAGCAAAATTACTTTTTCCTTGGGAGGCTTAGCAATTTTGTCATGGAATACATAGCTTGTGGGATGGCCAATTGAATAAAATACATTCTTATTTATTACTAAGGTTAAAGAATATTAGTTAAAGAATATTAAAAATTCTAATAATAATGTAAATTGTCTCTAGCCATCCTTATAAAACTTGACTCTTCTGTGTAGTATACCTTCCAGGCCATCTCTACGGTTCCAGTTCAGTGAAATGCTTGTGACTGTACAGAAAGACCTTTACCATCAGTCAGCCCTTAGAATAATAGCAAATCTGCAACAAATTGCATTGGAGTTCTTGGGCAAGGGAATTTCTCTGAGCTTTGTTTATTTATAAAACAGTGCTAATAGTATTAAGCTAAATGGATTGCTGGAAGGGAAAATGGATTTATACATAAAGACCTAAGCATCTGAGTTGAATGAGTATAAGGCAGATCTAATTGTTATTACAATAATATGTAGCCAGTACTATATTTAATTATTTTTAAAAATTATTTTATTGTAACGGTTAAAAGATCTGTAAAATGTTTTTACCAAAATTTCAACAGAGATTTTTTTGTGGCTATGATTCTTTTGCTAGTTCCTCTAATATTTACAATTTTTCAATAAAAATGCACAATTTATAATAAGAAAAAATGTTTTAAAAGCAGTTGGGGATCAATAGTTTGTGGTTTATATTCTTGTCTATAAAATACAAACTCATGAATTTTACATTATAAATGGATTCCAGTAAAGGACAATTTTCCTGTGTTTTTATCTGGAAATACAACTTGAGTATATACCCATTTCTAACTGCAATCCTCATATTGCAGATGAGTCTGTGGCTTTGATACGATCTTGGGTAAAACTCAATCTAGATAGCAGCAGTGCCTTGTACTGTCACCGTCTACAGAGAGACGCCACTGCCGTGCCCTGTTTGGAGATTACTAATTTACAAAGATGCCCATGGTCTGAACAGCAAAACTGACATTACAACCCACAAAATGCAAACCAGAGCTTGCAGGTTCAGCAACAGCACAGCAGAGTATTGATCAGTGAGAGCTATGTGTCCCTGACAGGTTTGACTATGGCAGAAACCCTATCTTTGCATCCATAAGACACCTTTTATACAGGGAAACTGCTAAGATCTTAAAAGTAACTCAAAAGGTAATGCGGTTTATTTTCCATAGCAAAACTGCCATCTGTTTGTATTAAGAGATACATCTCAACAAAATGAGAAATTCTGCAGAATTCCCTATAATCCCTGGAAGTCTTACAGGATAGAAGAGGCAGGGAGGACTTCTTGTAGCCATAGGTAAAGAATGTTGTTTCTATGTTGACCACTCAGGGGTGGTCAAAGGATCCATGGCATTAGTCAGAAAGGAACTACAAGACAGATCCTACTCCTAATAGCTTTCTGTGGTCCTTGCATAATCAATGCATTAGTTAGGTTTTTTTTAAGGAATGGATTTATTCTCAAACAACAGTGCTAGCCCATAGAAACATCTCAAGGATTTGAGATGCCCCAAAACTGAAGAGGAAAGGCAAAGCTGATACCACAACAAGGGTTCAAATTGGTAATTCAAGAGAGACCTAAATATCTATTTCCATGCTTAGAGGCTTAAATCTCTGTTTCATGAACTGAGCAAGTCCAGACAAGTCCTGCCCTCGGAAGCTGTCCCTCCACCTGGCCTGAGGCAAGGGCAATGGGTCAGCAGCATTTTCCAGACTTCTTTAGCAATTCCCATACCTCCCCAGCAACAGTTTCCAGCCCCCATGCCAGGATAATGGAATGTCCCTAGAGATGGAGTAAGATAAAGGGATAAATGTCACCTACCCAGAATCCTCTAATATACTTTAAATCAGGCCTTTGAGCACACTTGGTTGTTTCTCTATCATGGTAATGGAAGACCCTAGGCTGCTGGACTTCTGCAGATCAAAACATTCTTTGAATTTACATACTGTTCTTTGGCAAATCATAGACTCTTAACAATATATCATCCTTATAGAATAGGAGAAACACTTCCCCCAAATGGTTATCTAATACAAAATCATCAGTCCTAACATCATATACATAAAATAACATTATATGAATTGATCAGGTTGTATTGATCTATATGAGACTTTTATTTGAATATTTAATTAAGGGAAAAGAGAGCACAAGGTGTGTGCATGACATAGAGTGGAGGGAGGAAAAGGAAAGACAAAGCAATGTAATTGTATTTTAATTTCAAAAAGAAAAAACATATATTAAAAAGGATACTTTCAACTTTCAAAAGTAGGTTTGTGATTGAAAGCCTGTGGGGACTTTTCGAGTTGTACTAAATGTATTTTGCATCATGATATGTCATGAGATTATGGAGGCCAAGAAATCAAATGTGGTGGTCTGAACAAGATACTACCCATAACTATCAAATATTTGACTATTTGGTACTTAGTAAATGGGTCTGCTTCAGGAGGATTAGTTGGTAGGAAGTGTGATATTATTACAAGTATATCACAGTGGGGTTTGAAGTTTCAACAGACTCAAACCATTCCTAGTTATTTCATTCTAAGTCCTGTTTGTGGTTGGAGATGTAGGATTTCTGCTACCTCCCCAAACACTGGCTACCTACTACCTCAGTTCTGTTATCATGAGCAGTTATTCTTCTAGAATCTTCTTTAAAGTCACCTTACTCTATATGCTTCATTACAGATATAGAAAACTAGCTAAGACAATATGTTAGATCACGTTTTCAAAACTATTTTACATAAGTATTTAAAATATGTTTTTGAAATTTGTGTCTCTAATCAGAAATATAATTGTAAGAATAAGTTTATCTCCTAAGCAAAGAGAGGATCAATATAAAGGCAATATAAATATAAAGGCATATAAAGCAGAAATGGGGATGACAGACAGTTCCA
>JADRCC010418842.1:0-12444 GCA_019843855.1 Hylomyscus alleni
AAAAAAAAACAAAATCACAATATATTCCATTGTAATATATAGCCTCAAAATTATAAATTAATGTAAAAGTTCATGATATTTTAGATAAAGTAAAGTTTAATATTATTTAGTTTTCCCTTTGTCTTAGATTTATATTTGATAGTCATAGCAATGACTATTCATAAGACAATCAAAGCCTATATACAAATTCCTGATATTAGTATGTTTATCTTTTGGAATTGGTAATTTAAAATCATAGTGTCTAAATGACAATAGAATCTCTACAAATATTTTGTATGTATGATTACTTGATTCTTAGTCATATTTTACTAGTGTAGGATGAATTGTGGTATTGAAATGTGCATACTGCACTCACAAGCTTTCAGCACCATAAAAATTCTTTGCTTTGTTATCATTAACTGAAAATCAAGAATGTATTCCATAAGTTCTAAGATATAAATCCATAATTTATACAAAGAAAAGATATGAATATCCTGGAAGTCTATTGTGGAGATTAAGATTTAGAAGTCATATGATTGAAACACATCCTGGAAACACTGTAATAATCTAAATTACAGATATTTTGATTACTAGAAACCATTTGTAAGATATGGTAAAAGGGTTGTCTGGCCAGTGATGAATCTAAAAGTGCAGATGACTCCCTTGGGTGGAAGAAAATATGATCTATCCTTCCTGGAACTTATGAAAAGTTCGTGATAAAGAAGGAGAATGTTCAAGTCTAAGACTTGTTTGTCTGTTTATCTGAATGCTTATTTGTGAGAGCCAGAAGCCATAATCTTTGACTTCATGGATATAAAGGAAGCTGCCAGTGCCCAGAGCTAGAAAAGAGCAAGTCAGTGATGAGGAATTTATGTTCCCTATATCCTGGAAAAGGAGATACTGCTCATAACACTTGAAGAATTGTTAAAGTATAAACACTCATATTTAATAATGTGCATATTTTATAGGTCCAAACTATAGTTAAATTAAAAAGTATATGAATGAAAGTTTTCAGTAGTCACAAAATTATAATGTGTCTTTAAAACTTAACCTTGAGATACAAGGCCTTAGCAATGCAGAAATTATAAATAAATATTATTGACTGTACCTCCAGAAACCATGGAGAATTAGCAAACTATTACCAAATACAAAAGGTTTAGAAGAATTTTTTTTTTCTAATTGTTTCCTGCCTAACTGAGAGTCAACTCAGAATAACACACTTAACACATTAATGTTGACTTGGACAAAGAAAAGAAAAGCTGTATATGTTGAGAAATTTGTTGTAAGATGTGTAAATGTATTTGTTTTCATAGAAAGTCCACAGACTGGCGTGAGAAATAGATATTACTGGCCAGTGTTCACTGGTAAAGAGTAAAAGGCACAAGATGATGCACACAAAGAAGGAATATTGTGAATGTGCCTTTTGTTTCACAAACAAATAGGTAAATAATTTCTAAGACATCATGTAACTGGAGAATGGGAAAGAATATATTAACATATATTCTATTTTTAAAGGTCAATTAAATATTTCAAAGATCTGTATACATGGAAAATAATTGATGAAAAATTAAAAAATTTGAATGAGAACAAGAAGAGTCAGTAGAAGAGGTTGAAGGGAACTAACAAAGGAAGATATGATGTAGGCACATTATAATAAAATATAAAAAACTCTAAGAAAAGAGCACAGAAAACTATCAAAGTAATGCAAAATACTGTGAAATAAAGAGTCTATAGTGGTATGATTGTAAATGTTATCTAAATTATCAAAATTAGCACATGTAATTCCTATCGTGCATTAAATATTATTGATAACAGAATCCCAAACCAAAAGATCATAAATTCACCTTTCAATTCATAGAAAGATATCAAGTGATGGAATTTAACCAAATATCACTGAAATACTATATTAAAATTGGGAGAGATAACAATTAGTAAGTGATTTTTTACTATATTATAAATTGTATTCATTCAGTGAGAAAAATAATATGTGGTATTTGAATTCCACTGGTTTATATTTAGTAGCAAATGATACTTTGACCTATTCAAATATAAATCAATAATGATATCAATGTGAATACTGAGGATTTTCAGTGCCTGTATTTAAAAAGATATACATAAAACAATGAAACAGTAAATATTGAATGGAAATTATTAATAATAAAATAAATGTACACGTATATGCATTTTTCTAACCACAAATGAGTTAAGCTTATTACTATATATATGAGTATAATACACTTATAATTCTGTAGTCTTCTGTTATATGAAGTTTATTTCTTCCTCTAGTTTTAGCATTTACCTGTGATCTGTAAATATTAAATGAAAATTTTCTTTTTTCAAAAATTATTTTATTTATTTACATTCTAAATCTTGCTCTCCCCTCCTGGTCCTACTACCAAAAGTCCTTCACCTGATTCCCTCTCCCCTTTTCTGCTGAGAGGGTGCTCCCCCATCCACCTATCCTATCCCTCTTACCTACTTACCATCCCTACCCGCACCCCCACCTCATCCACCGGTCCCCATCTCACTCCCCACATCCTCCTCCTCTGGGGCATCAAGTCTCTACAGTCCAGATAAGGCAGTCCTCTGTTAAATAGGTGCCAGTCACAGACCAGCCCATGTGTGCTCTTTGGTTGGTGGTTTAGTCCCTGGCAGCTTCCAGGGGTCTGGGTTAGTTGATACTCTTGTTCTTTCTATGGTGTTGTAATCCATGTCAGCTCCTTCAGTCCTTCCTCTAACTCTTCTATAGAGGGTTCAGACTTCAGTTCAATGGTTGGCTTTAAATGTCTACATCTGTCTGAGGAAGCTTCAGGTAGAGCCTCTCTGCAGATAGCCATGCTAGACTCCTGTCTGCAAGCAAAATATGGCATCAGTTAAGTGTGACAATTATGGGAAAGGTAGAAACTGGTATTTTCAAATCCTCCTGGCAGGAATAAGAAAATACAACCAATGTGACAGCAACAGGAGAAAATTTTCAAATATAAATATACTTTTACCATGCCTGTCTTCCTAAATGCCATGATGAAATTGCATGCGTAATGCTCTGCCCACATTTAATGAATCATCTTTTGTTCTGCGTATCCACACAGTAACATCTGTCCGTGGCTTAATGCTTTATCAGATTGTCTGCTGTAATATGGTGATGTTTATGTTCAAAGAGTCATTATTTGGTTTTATACATCTCCAAAGTACAAGAATCACTATACTCAAAATTTAGAAATGTCCTAGTGAAGCTAAAACATTCTACATTTAAGTAAAAATTGTTAGCTGTATTCTTTTATGGCCTGTTATAAAAGATTCTCTCACTAACTCCTATGAACCAATCATTTCCTCCTGGATGGGGCATCTGTAAGAGTCAGGAAATAAACTAAACCAGCAAGGTTCTGGAAGTAATCCAGCTTACAAGTTTAGATGTTCTTAAAACTCAAGCGATAAGAAAGGCTTCCTATCCACAGTCATGTAAAAATGAGAAACTGCTAAAGCAAAAGTGACTGAAAAGCTGAGTTGCCTATGAGACTATCATTGATTTTCTGGGAGTGCATCCTTTATGAATCACCATCCATAATGTAATGGCCATTTCAATGGCACAACTGCCCTTGAATTACCCAGGTTTCAACCTTTCACCTGTACTCTCTTAAGTAGTTCCAATAAACAAAATGATCACTATGCCAAATACTGATACAATTTTTTCACTTGGTGCAATTTGTTCTCTCATTGGTCTGGGATATGTACATGGTTAAATCTCAGAAAAGTCACGCAACAGTGTGAAAATATAGTTTAAGGAATAAGGCAATTTAAACAACAGTTGATAGAAAAGCAGCAGCTTTTCATAACCTTAAGGGCTATGCAAATGGTATTCTACTTGAACAGAATTCTTTCATTCAGATGTTGAAAATGTGCAATTATTATGTTAGATATTCATTGAAATTTTAAATATTGATTTGGGCCTAACAGTCAAAATTCACATGTTATCATTACAAGTAGCTATCAAACTGGTTTCCTTCTTGAAAACAGATAATTAACTGGGAAAGGAAATAACATTTGAAATGTAAATAAATAAAATATACAATTAAAAACAGAAAAGAAATTAGATAATTAGAGAGATTTTAACATTGATATATTGTATCCAGCAAAATTTCTCTGTTAAGAAAACAATCTGGTATTTGTTGATGAAGGATGGAAGAACTGTAAAGTATAACAGGTCTTAAAGGAACACAGTTTTGTTTCTTTAAAACACCAATATTATTTTCTATACCATTGAAGGGATGGGTGATGAAGAGTTAGAAAATTCTGCAGGTAGGTGGAGAAATGATTAGGGGAGAAATGTTTTTGCTTTACAAGCAAGGGGAACTGAAATTGATTTCCTAGAACCCATATGAAACATGTTTAATGAATATATATTGGAGACCTGAAGCCCTTAACTGGACAAGTGAATGAAAACATGTCAGTCAGTAACACTGATCAATAGTGAAATTTATTCAGTAAAATATTCCCCCATTTTCATGTGTTCGGTGATAACCAGAGATTTGGCTATACCTATGTGTAGAATACAAGTGTAAAATATCAAAGGTGTAAATCTTTATTAAGTGTTCCAGGTGGCATTGAGATTATTCTGAAAAGTGCTATATGCTCAGAAACAATAAACCTCTCAATATGTTCAGAGCCACAACATTGGAAAATTCTTTCACAAAGCATCATACACAGTGCTTTCATTCTTTCTATATGAGATGTCTGAACTACACTGACAATAGCATATTGCAGCTGAGTAGATAACAGGTTAGGAAGGCCTTCAGCAGTTAGGAAAGCTGCTAAAACATGTTCCAACACTAATGGAATCATGGAGAAAAATGAGACTAATATAGTTTGAAAAGGATCATCTCTCATTTTAAAGAAAGATTTAATATGTATAAATATTACATATTTATATATATATATATATATATATATATGTCTCATTCTTCCTATAATGTCTCTCAGTACACTGAGCATTTCATATAAAGCAGAAGTATAAAATCTTTGGAAAATAAAATATAACATTTTCTTTTAAAGGCTATTCTATATACAATAATTAATAAGAAAATTTAAAATTATCTTGCCTATGTGAATCACATCAATATTTCATTTCTTTACTGAGAAATAAATCTATAAAAGTACTTCATGTAAAAGTTTTAAGTGAGAGAGAACCAATTAAATGAGAGGGCTTAGACTATTATGGGGTATTTTATATTTAATACAGTTTTCCCACTAAAGTTATTTAAATACATACTCATAAAAACACAGAAAATAACATAAAGTATCTATAGTATTTCTGATTGATTCATCTAAACTCATGGTTCCTACATTCATTTATGGAACTATTGTCATGCGTTTTGAATAACTATTTTGTGACTACTCAATTATAGTGGTTGTGAATTTGAATATAATATAGAGGGAAATTAGAATCATCACGTCAGTTACACAATAAACAACATTCAATTAGGTATTGAATTTTGTTACCTTTGGAGAAATAATATATTGATCAAAAGTATTCCACTTATGTATGATGATGACATATTGTCTAGTATTACTTCATTTCTTTGCAAAATTTTCATCTAGGTAAAGATACTCAACATGTTCTTTCTTTCTTTTATTGTCTTTAAGTAAAATTTGTTAAAACAACACACACAATTCTCATACAGTAGCTTGCTTCCAAAACCTGGGGGCGGGGGGAGTCTCCACATCCCATAGTAATGATCATTGAGTTAGTCGATATTGCAACCACAATTAAAAGTGTTATGGCCTCAACTTTTAGCTCACAACTATTTATTCCCTGCCTTCAGGCAGAAAGAATCAACAAAACAATGAAGGAAGTAGAAAAAATACAGGAAAGAAGGATGCAGTCACTCTAGATCTCAGACTTGTTTATATTACATTTCTGGCCTATATTGTTCCACTCATATCTGAATTCTCCCATTTCCACTGTTTCTCTTGAGAAATAATGTCTATAACCTATCTTTTTATATTCTGTGACCCTTCTGTGACCCTCCTACAGCTGAGGGCTGATTCTACAGATAGCCACACCTCTCTGCCCAACTCCTGCTAAATGCCACGCCTCTCTCCAAGTTCCAGATACGCCGGAAGTCCCGCCTCCAGAGACTGAAGATGATGCTTCTGATTGGGTCAAGTTACTGACAAACTTGGGGGAGGGGTTTTTGCTTTACCTATCTACCTGTTTGCTTGTAACAAAGAGAATTCAATGAATGATGACGGACTGAAAGCACACTATGTGTTGGTCTAATTTTTTTCAAACCCTTCCTGCATTTCCAGTACCCTTAATTTTCAGGCCCTGAGTCCCATTCCAGATGACCCATTCATACGAGTGGCTGCAGGCAGCCACAATATTCATAAGCAATGTTTAGAAAAAATTCTTTCTAGCTTCCTAATAGTCATCTAAAACCTTGAGTTCTTCAAGTGGCTGCATACTTGTTAACCATATACATGCATTAGGGACTGTATTTTCTCTTTACCCATTCATTTGGGGTCTCCTGTGATCTTCATTCTTAGTCATCAGGGAAATGCAAATCAAACTACCCTGAGATTCCATCCAGTCAGTATGGCTGAGATAAAAACCTCAGGTGACAGCAGATGCTGGCAAGGATGTGGAGAAAAAGGAATACTCCTCCATTTCTGGCGGGATTGCAAGCTGGTAAAACTACTCTAGAAATCAATTTGGCAGTTCCTCAGAAAATTGGACATAGTACTATCAGAGGACCCAGCTATACTACTCTTGGGCCTGGGCATATACCCATAATATGCTCCAACATGTAATAAGGATACATGCAGCACTATGTTCATAGCAGCCTTATTTCTAATAGGAAGCTGAAAAGAACCCAGATATCCCTCTAGAGAGGAATTGATACAGAAAATGTGATACATTTACATAATGGAGTACTAATCAGCCATTAGAAATAACGATTTTGTGACAGGCAAATGGATGGAGCTTGAAAATATCTTCTTGAATCAGGTAACCTAGTCATAAAAGAACACACATGGTTTGCACTCACTGATAACTATTAGCCTAGAAGTTTGAAATACCCAAGGCACAATTCACAGACCATATGAAGCTCAAGAAGACTGAAGACTAAAGTCAGGATGCTTCAATGTTTCTTAGAAGGGGAAACAAAATATTCACAGGAAGAAATATGGAGATAGAGTGTGGAGCAGAGACAGAAGGAAAGGTCATCCAGAGACTGTACCACCTGGGGATTCATTCCATATGCAGTTGCCAAACCCAGACATTGTTGTGGATACCAGGAAGTACTTGCTGAAGGGAGTCTGATATGGCTGTCTCCTGAGAGGCTTTGCCAGAGCCTTACAATTACAGAGGTGGATGCTCACAGCTAACCATTCAACTAAGTGTGAGGCCCCTGATGGAGGAGATGGAGAAGAGACTGAAGGAGCTGAGTGGGTTTGCAGCCCCATGAGGGAAGCAACAGTGTCAACCAGCCAGACCCCCTGGAGCCTCAGGGGACTGTAACAACAATCAAACAGTACACATGGAAGGACTGGTGGCATATGTGGCATGGTATGGCCTTGTTGGACATAAGTGGGAGGATTGACTCTTGCATTTGAGGGGGTTTGATGCCCTAGTGTAGGGGAATGTTGTGGTGGGAAGGCAGGAGTGGGTGGGTGGTTGATGGAGAAGCAGTGGGACAGGGGATTGAATAAGGGGTTCTGGAGAGGAGACCAGTAAGGGAATAACATTTGAAATGTAAATAAAATATCCAATAAAAGAAAAAATAAAATAAAATCATATGCATATAAAAAAGTATTGGAGTTAATCAGGAATTCAAGGCCATTACCTAAACACAATAAAAGCAATATACAGCAAACCAACAGCCAATATCAAATTAAATGGAAAGATACTTGAAGCAATCCCAGTAAAATCAGGGACAAGTTAAGGATGCACATTCTCCACATATCTATTCAATATAATATTCAATGTTCTTGCTAGAGCAATAAGACAACAAATGGAGATTAAGGGGATACAAATTGGAAAAGAAGTCAAGGTATCACTATTTGTACATGATATGATAATATACCTAAGCAACCCCCAAAAGTATATCAGAGAACTCCTACAGTTGATAAACAACTTAAGCAAAATGGGTGAATATAAAACTAACTCAATCATATCTGTAGGATTCCTTTTTACAAATGATAAACAAGTTGAGAAAGAAATTAGGGAAACAATATCCTTCACAAAAGCCACAAGTAGTATAAAATATCTTGGTGAAGTTCTAACCAAGCAAGTGAAAGATCTGTATGACAAGAACTTCAAATCCCTGAAAAAGAAAGGGAGGGAAGACCTCAGAAAATGGAAAGATCTTCTGTGCTCATGGCTTGGTAAGGTTAAAATAGTAGAAATGTCAGTCCTACCAAAGGCAATCTACTGCTTCAGTGGCATCCCCATCAAGGTTCCAACACAGTTCTTTACAGACATGGAATGAACAATTCTCAATTTAATATGGATAAACAAAAACCTAAGAATTATAAGAACAATTCATAACAATAAAATAGTTCTGAGGGAATCTCAATCCCTCTCTTTAAGCTGTACCACTCAGCAGGAAGTGGTACAAACCACAGGGTATTGGTGAAAAGATAGAGAAGTTCATCAATGTAATAGAATCTAAGACACAGAAATAAAGCCACACACTTATGGAGAGTTGATCTTTGACAAAGAATCCAAAATCATACAGTGGAAGATAGAATGCAACTTCATTAAATGGCGCTTGTCTAACTGGTAGTCTCCATGTATGTATAATTATTCTGTTTTTCCTTTTGTCAGATTCACAAAAAGACACTTGATCATTGACACACTTAGGAGTAAAATGAAGATTTGTCAATTTAAATAACTTGAAAAAAGTTTTTTTTAAAAAAGTAGGTTATACATCTTCTGGCTGAGAAAGACTGCTAGCTAGTCTACTCCTCTGGAGACACCATATCCTGAGCCATCCCAGAAGATCCAATGCACTCAGAGCATTTAGTAAGAACCCTCCAGAAGTCTGCTACTGGGAACCCAGTGGACTCAGGACCCATCACTACCCAACTCCAGCCTCCCACCTGCACAAAAAATCCATCCCCTTCTACCCAATCCTTTCTACTGTGTCAGACTGCTAGCTAGTCTACTGCCCTGGAAACAACATATCCTAAGCCATCCCAAAAGATCCACTACACTGAGGGCAACTGACCCCACAGCATGAGATATCCAAGGAGATCTACTGCACTCAAGGTAACTGAGGAGCTGATCACCAGCTTGTCTACCCCCCTGAAGGCAACACAGATTGAAGGCATCCCAGGAGCTCCTCTGTCCATAGCTGCAGATGGACAACAGATGCTACAGTCTATAGACAATCTGGGGGCTCTATGGCATGTAGGGCAATTAACCCTACAAACTGAAAGCCTACTGGTATTCTGCTATACACAGGGAAATTGAAACCATAGTTCGTAGGACCCCCTGAAGAACAGCTTCACACAGGACAACAGCTTGGCTGTTCCTATGAAGACCTAACAGTCTTAAGGTCTCTCAGGAGATCTGCTGAAGCCAGTACAACAGATCAGTAGCTCCTTTTCCCCTCTGAAGAACACCCAGTTGGAAGACCCCACAAGTGATTTGCTAGAGCCAGGGTTGCAGGCCTACCAGGAGACCTGAAGCAACCCAGAGACAAAAAAAAAAAAAAAAAAAATGAAGACAGAAGACAGAGTCACCCAGACCAGGAAATACCAGGGACTACAAGATGGTGAGAGACAAGCACAAGACAATAAGCAACAGAAACCAATATACATTGGCATCATCAGAACCCAGTTTTTCCACCACACCAATCCCTAAATATAAGAACATACCTGAAAATCAGGAAGCTGACTTAAAATCCTATCTCATGAAGATAATAGAGTCTTTTAAGGGAGATATAAATAACGAACTGAAAGAAATACAGGAAAACACATGTAAAAAGTTAAAACCCTTAAAGAGGAAAACAAATAAATCCCTTGAAGAAATACAGGAAAACACAATCAAACAGGTAAAGGAATTGAATATGTGGACCAAGACCTAAAAGTGGAAGTAGGACAATAAAAAAAAATAATAATAGAGGCAAACCTGGAAATGGAAAACATAGGAAAATGGTCAGGAATTACAGATGTAATCACCAACACAATACAAGAGATAGAGAAAATCTCAAGTGTAGAAGATATCTTACAAGGGATAGATGCAACTGTCAAAGAAAATTCAAAACAGAAAAAAAAACTCCTAACCCAAATCATCCAGGAACTTTAGGACACAATGAAAAGACAAAATCTAAGAATAATTGGAATAGAGGAGAATGCAGATTCCCAGCTCAAAAGACCTAAAAATGTCATCAACAGAATCATAAAGAAATACTTCTCTAACCTAAAGAAAGAGAGGCACAAGAAGCCTACAGAACAAGAAATAAATGGGAGCAGAAAAGAAAATATACTTGTCACATAATAATTAATACACTAAACACACAGAAAAAAATGAATAGTAAAATCTACAAGAGAAAATGGGTCTAGTAACATACAAGGGTAGACCTACCAGAATTATACCAGACTTCTCAACAAGGATTGTGAAAGCCAGAAAATCCTGCTTAAATGTTATGAAGACTCTAAGAGAACACAAATACTAACCCAGGCTACTATACACAGCAAAACTCTTAATCAACATTGATAGAGAAAACAAAATATTTCGTGACAAATCCAAATTCAAACAGTATCTATCTATCAATCCAGCCATACAGAGGATCCTAGAAGGAAAACTCCAAAACAAAAAAGGTATCTACAACCAAGAAAAGACAAAATATTAAGTAACTCACAACAAAGCCAAAAAGAGAGAACCACAAGCACATAAAGCCATCAGCAAAAACCAACATAGAAGGAAGCAATAGTCATCTGTTTTTAATATCTCTCAATATTAATGGTCTCAAGTCATCCATAGAAAGACATAGCCTAACACAATACACATGCAAACAAGATCCAGCATTTTGCTGCATATGAGAAACACATCCCAATAACAAAGACAGGCAGTATCTGAGAGTAAAATGGTGGAAAAGGATCTTCCAAGCAAGGGTCCCAGGAAACAAGCTGGAGTTGCCATTCTAACATCAAATAAAATAGACTTTCAACCAGAGTTTATCAAGAATGATGAGGAAGGACACTTCATATTCATTAAAGGAAAAATCTACCAAGAGAAAGTGTCAATTCTGACCATCTATGCCCCAAATGCAAGGGCATCCATATTTATAAAAGTAACTTTACTAAAGCTCAAAACATACATTGAACCCCACACAGTAATAGTAGAAGACTTCAACACCCCAATCTCACTAATGGACAGGTCATTGAAACAGAAACCAGAGACACAGTGAAATGAATAGAGGTTATGAACTACATGAATTTAACCAATATCTACCAAATATTTCATCCTAAAACAAATACACTTTCTTCTCAGCACCTCATGTTACCTTCTCCAAAATTTAACATTTATTTGGTTACAAAACAAGCCTCAATGAATACAAAAATATTGAAATAATCCCATGCATCCTATCAGATAACCATAGCCTAAGGCTGGGCATCAGAAACAGAAAAATAAATAAATAAACAAACAAACAGAAATCCCGCATACACATGGAAACTGAACAACTCTCTACTCAATGATAACTTGGTCAGGGAAGAAATTAAGAAAGAAATTAAAGATTCCTGGCATTTACTGAAAATATTGATACATCATACCCAAACTTATGGGACACAATGAAAGCAAACTCATATCACAAAGTGTCCTCGCAAAGAAACTGGAGCAATCTTACACTAACAACTTAACAGCACACCTGAGAGCTCTAGAATAAAAACAAATAAACATACCTAAGAGTAGTAGGAGGCAGTAAATAGTCAAACTCAGGGCCCAAATCAACCAAAATAGAAACAAAAAGAATAAAACAAACAATCAGCAAACCCAAAAGTTGGTTTTTTGAGAGAATCAACAAGATAGATAAACTCTTAGCCAAACTAACTAAAGCGCCCAGAGGCAGTATCCACTTTAACAAAATCAGAAATGAAAAAGGATACATAATAGCAGAAACAAAGGAACTTCAAAATATCATCAGATCCTACTTTAAAAGCCTTTATTCAACAAATCTGGTAAATCCAAATGAAATGGATGGTTTTCTAGACAGATACATGCTGCAGGCTGGCCGCTCAACCCACAGGAGAAATGGGGTCCTAGATCAGGTTGACAAGGCATAGACAAAGAAATGATGACAGAGATGACATATGATGTACAGGATCTGAATGTGTTTCTTAAAAATGGCATCAGACTTTTACAGTCATTGCAAAGGAGAAATGATAAATCTAGCAGCTCAGCAGTTGAGGTACATCTGAGGCCACCTGAAACACGCTGGGTCTAAAGCAGCAGCCATCTCC